>JASANC010003256.1:0-97231 GCA_030248135.1 Theristus sp. LFF4_11
TGGGATGAAGAAAGTGGGACGGATGCTTCAAACTGAAATAAAAAACCAACAACCGAATGCTGAAATAACTATACTGGTTTTTCCGTATTAAACAAAAAATTTTTCCGAGTCGCTGCCCTTCGGAGCACATAGCAACCGTAGGCCACTGAAACCAAAATCGGGCTGAGATCACTGGTGCCCACACAGGACAAAGCGGGGCTTAAAAGACTGTCCTTCTCACGTGTGGCGAGGGTGTTGGTTCCACCATATGGTGAGCCGTCCGTTCCCCAAACCCACCAGAGTTTCGTGTACCTTCGGGTTTCCGAAATCGACGGGCGCATGCTTCAAAAATATAATAAATTGAAAGGAAAAACAACAAACAAAAAAACCACCGCCAGGACGTGGTCGGCGCGATTCTGAAGCCGCTGGCGCAATGCCACCGAATGCTGATCACGCGTCGCCAGGGCATCGAGGCGTTCGTGGAGTTCCGCGATCCGGACACGGCGCGCACTGTGAAACACCGACTGAACGGATGCGACATTTATTCCGGCTGTTGTACGCTCAAGATTGAGTATGCCAAGGTGAGAATAATGGGGGGGGCGGCGGCGAAGGGGGTGCACAAGTGGGTATGATCGTTTGTTTTGGCGCTGAGAATGAATGTATGTCATAGATTGGTAAACAGTTTTTCGTGCATGGAGACGTGCGAATTGAAAATTGTGGCAGAGGGTGGATCCGAGTGGAGTCCCCTAAATATGGCCAAGAGCCACTCAGTAATGTGCACCGCATATGGCTGCGGCAAGCACACCATGCTTCAGTAGGGTCACCACAACGTCGCTTGGGTATGATATCTGTGTAATAAATTGGAAAAAAACACAGGTAAAACGCACGTACAGCACGGTAGGAGAAAAACTGTGGAATAATTTCGGACACCAATAAGTAAAGATATTTCCAAGTTTTTTTTTAATATTTGAAGCATGTTATTTTCCATTTAATAAATCTGAGTGGGCTGCTTTTCAGAGTGGTCTGTCTTTCCAGGCGAAACGTTTTTTTCCTTCAAATTTCAGCTGTCTCGCTTGAACGTTACGCGGAACGATGAGTCACAATGGGACTATGTTGGTGGTGCAGGAGGTTCGTTATCGTTCCTTTTTTCTTGTTTTTCCGTTTCACTTTTTTGTTTTTATTGGAATGAAAAAGAACTGAAACGATCCTCTGATCGCCGAGTCAACTTGCAATCAATCAATCATGTTACCATTCATAATTAAAAAGTCAACCGACATAAAGCGCCAGTTTTATGTAACTCCCGTCCAATTACATCACAGTCACTTAAGTCAAGCTTGGGTGCAGGTAAATTGATGTATAAGTACAAAAGGCACTTTTAGAGACACGCCTTGTCTGGAAACATACTGCATGCAACAAGCGCCCGTCTATGCATTTTGGCAATCATTCATTAAAACTGTTCTGTAATGATGGTAGGATAATCATGACATTGAGGCAATCATACATTCACATAAAGCCAGCTCAGAACTAATTGGAGCCAAAGCCATTGTAAATCATGAATCCTGAAAGAGCATATAAATGCAACCTATCTGTCTGTCCTTCACAGTAGTATCTCACACGTCATTGAGTTTCCTAGAAAGCGTTGTGAAATCGCAGTAATGATTCGGCATAATAATAATTTCGTCATGTTGTTAAAAACCCCAATCAGTTTGAATGAGCGAGCAGCTCACAGTTTGTTCAATTTCAGTTTGAACTGCATTTTTATAAACCGAGTTAATTTATTAATCGTTCCATTGCAACAGTCGCAAAGCACATGTAATTTTGACAACTTGTAAAACTGTTCAACAGCAAATGTGTAACATAACAAATAAACTCATGTGGAAATCATTGTCACAAATAATGAATTTATCCGTTTCTTTAGTTTGCTTTGTTCTGCAATATATTTGAAGCTGCGATGCAAGTTTGATTTGCAGAACGTTTTTCACAATTTTCTGATTGCATTTTAGTGTTGCGAAGTACATTTACCGTGAAATCTCGGGAAAAGGTAAACATGTGTGGCAAGAAATACAAGTCAGGCATTGATAATGGCTGAATTTTTAGGGACTTTCAAATAAAAAAGCACGAAAAAGGTCAATTTTTAGGTTTTTTTTTCTCCGAGATTTTGCGATATAAAACAGACATTATTCCCCTTCACCGTGCAACTATTGCATTTGAGAAATACCTGTACAATTTTTTTAAGATGCAGCAAACAAAACAACATTTTTTTTATTTTCAGACGTGAAAAGGCCGAAAGTCAACTGTTAAAAAGGGGTTTCATAACATGTTTAGAGTGACGAATATTGAAAACAGAATAGAAGACAAAAAATGTAATACGATTTTTTGGACAGTTTTTTCGCGTTTTTTATCACTATTACGTTAGAGTGAGTCTGCAGGTAAGCATGAATCTTGAAAGCGACACTTCCAAAAACCAATGGGTACCTTTCACGGGAACGCGAATATTCTTAGCAACGGAAAGGAAACTAAACTAAAGACAGCCGTATCACGTTCCATCATCCAACTGCAACCACCCTGAAGCAAGCAGTTTCGATCCACCAAATTCAATGCGTGCAACCGAATGAATTGCGGAGTCGGGGAGAAACCTCACGGTAAACAGTCGAAGGAGGTAAACAGAGGAAGCATAACAAAATCATCACGAAACGAAAGCCAACGAGGTAAAAGCGATGGAACGAACAAAGAGAAATAATTAAACAAAACCTGTTTCTCCACGGTGCAACTTGAAAATCAGCAATAACATCGAAAGAATATATCATGACCGTAATGCTGAAATGGTGACACACCTGAAGGCAGCAAAGAAGATCGAACAAAAGGCAACAACTAAAAAATACACTTAAAACAGAAAGGCGGAATCGGATACAAAAATCGTCGATAACAAAAAAAACTGATGCATGCTTCCGTATACAGGTGGACTGGTCAACATGCGTCCGCTGTTTGTTGTTGGACTGCTTTGGAGTCTTTGACCTAGACCAGACCAGCCCCCGTCTTGATGGGACATTTCAACCGATTGGTGGGTTCATGCGCATCCAACTGAGATGCTGTTGCCACAGTTGCGAAAAATGTGGCAAAATCCGTTTTTTTGTTTGCGAGTTTTTTGGTGTTTTTTTTTAATTTCTTTCCTTTGTTGTGTTGCTTGATTGTTTCGTTTGTTCTTTTTTTCTGTGTTCGTCATTGTGTTCGTTTGCCTTTGTGGTTTCTGTTTTTCATTCTGTCGTAGGATTCTGTTTGTTCTCATTGCGAAAATTTGCAAAGTACTTGCTTAGGACTTCATTCATTTGGTCCATCAACTTATACAGTTAAGAAGTCATATGGAGCTTGCTCATTCAGGTTTTTCGTTCAGCTTTGAGAATTAGGATGTTTTTCATCCAGTTAGTCACGGCGACATGGCCGTTTTTTTCTAACCTTTCTAACGTCCATTTTCAGAGAAGTTGGTAATGTTTGGTTTGCGGGTAAGTTTTCAGTCATTCCCATTGTTCGAAATGCGGAAAGTTTCAGGGCCCATACACGTTAGCGTACGTCGACGTACGAACGTGCAAACAAACACCGCAACATAGATGGTGACGTTCTAAAATAGGAAGCAAGTACGTCACGTGAAACACGACACGTGAAAATATGCAACTGTTCAGCGTAAAGACGCATTCATGAAGCAGTATTTAATGACGCACAGCTGTGTTAAAACGTAGCTACGCAGTCACTAAATAGTGCTTCATGAATGCCCCTTAACATCACGCCTATGGCTTGTTTGTTTGCACGCCGACGCATGCGCTCACATAAATAGGCCATAAATAGGCCTTCATAAAAAAGCGGCTGAGTAAATAGGATTCGACATAATAATTCATTCGTGTTTATGGTTTTTTCTTTTGGTTTTGCGACAGAATGCGCACATAGATTTGAAATCAGTTTCACGCTTGACGCGGCAATTCAAAATCGATGAACTAAACCCAAGTCCCTGAGATACGGTCAGGTCACTTTGGAATTGCCGCATCAAGCAGGAAACCAAATTTCTTTCTACGTCTGCAAACGCATTGATTCGCAGAACCAAAATAAAAGGTAATATCAGGGAGGAGATTTAGTAAAACAGTGATTTGACTTCAACTTTTTTTCAGGGCGTGGGGATCGGCCGTCGTTGCTGCAGCCACCGGCCGGCGGAGGTTTGAACCAAAAAACAATTGGTCATTACTTTTTTGAATCAACCCTTTTTTAGTTTTTCAACACCATTTTTGTCTTGAAAACTTCAGGAATGGGCGCGCAACAGCAGCAGCTGAGTGGCGGCGGTAAGTGATGTTTGTCGTTGTTTGGCATTACGGAATCGCTGGTGGTTCATCAGTCCCGTTTATACTCTGTATCACTAATGGCATCTCAGGAAAGCTCGTTTTAATGTCCTAAAAATAGCCGGGCAAACCGTGTTTTTTTGCTGCCGTGACGTTTCTACAGTCGAAATCTAAATTATAGGGAATCAGCTGATTGGTTGGTGGTCACGTGACGCATGGTTTCTGCGCAAGCATTGCTGTGGGCGCGGAGTTTGGTTTGCACAGAAAGCATGCATCACGTGACCACCAACCAGTCAGCTGATTCGCTATAATTTAGAGTTCGACTGTAATCATATCATTCGTTCCGTTTCTTTATTCAATCGAATTTCGCCATTCAATCGAACTTTCCAGACGAACTCGGCTACAACGAGTTCGGTCAGCCGGTCTACGACGACTCGTTCAGCGGCACCACCGGCGGTATACCGGGTGTGGCCGCGGGCGCGCAGCAGAACGCACCGGCGTTTCCTGGTTCGCTTCATCGATTGTCAATTTTTTTTCAGGTTCCGCGACTCGATGCGTGTGCAGACGTAGAAGCGACACCAGTTTCAATCGTTATGTGGCAATTCAAAATCGCCTAAGTGACCCGGGTCCTGTTTTGGGGACTCGGATCACTTTGGCAATTTTGGAATTCCCGCGTCCATGATTGAAACTTTTCACCTATCTATGCGCGCATTGAGTTTCGGGATCGAAAAAAGATTATACTTGTGAATCTATAAATTTGAACGTGTCGCACACCGAAATCACGTCATTCACTTTGGATAAAACGCCCGCTTGTGATCCAGACACCAGATTCATGTATTTAACCGACGCGAAGAGTCTCGAGGAGATACTGAATGCTGTGCATTGTACTCGTGCGCACGTGGTGACGTCATTTCGGAGCGACACGTTCGGAAAAATTGACAATAGAGACGAAAGACATTGACCGGCAATGATTCTAGTAACCGGGCAGTGACCAAATCTATTAATCGGGAACGTCTCCGAATTAAAAAAATGTTTTTTTTTCGCTACTCAGTTGCTCGCCCGCAACAGCAGCAACAGGCGGGCATGTATGGCGGCGACATGATGGGTGGTTATGGTGGGCCGATGGGTGCGTTGTTTTTTATCTCGCGTATTTTCTGAATCTCCAGTTTTTCTTTCTTAATCTCCAGAGTTTTTTTCAACGTAACATTCTGGGCGCGTGTATACAGTCGAACTCTAAATTATAGGGAATCAGCGTCGTCGTTGGTGATCACGTGATGCATGCTTTCTGAGCAGAAACTACTGTGGGGGCGGAATTTGGTTTGCACACAGAAAGCATGGATCACGTGATCACCAACCAATCAGCTGATTCCCTATAATTTAGAGTTCCAATGTAGACGGCTGAATGTTCCGATGGCCAATGCTCTCGCTACACAGATGGGGCGAGCCTTTGCGTTGCGTCTCAAGTTGTTTCACTCTAATCCATAATTAATTTCACAGAGAAAAGTTTTGATCGAATTTTTGCAGACGCCATACAGGCGGGTGGATTCGGCGGTCAAATGGGCGCACCGCCACAGGGTAGGCGCGTTTTCACCTTTTCCTGCAGATTTTCCCCTTTTTTGAATTCACCATCAAATATCACAAAATGTAGCGCATATGTGTTTTAGGATTGCGCACGCTTTTGTTCTTGACTTTTATCAGTGAATGGAATTGAAAACCGAGTCTGGTCGAAAAAATCGAACATTAAAAAATAGAAATATGAGAAAGTAAACAGGAACACCGTGTTTTCCAGGCGGTTTCGGCGGCGTCCCACCGCCGCAGGCGCAATCGCAACCGGACGGCACCGGGTTGGGCTTCGAGAACGCCGTACTGATGGTCTACAACATGGACGAGAAGAAGTTCAATTGTGAACGACTGTTCAATCTCTGCTGCATGTACGGCAATGTGATGCGAGTGCGTTGAGTTTTGTTTCTTTTTACAAAATAATTGAATTCGTTTTTTTCTTTCAACTTGTTTTGAGGTAACTCGCGCATCACGCAGGATGGGGCATTGAGCTGTTGCTGTGTTTAGTTCTCAATTCTGTTCAGGCATTTTGTTGTTATACATTTCGACAATGCGCATGCTGGCTGAAAACCTTTGCGACGTGAACCAACAATAACAACACGAGAGGCTTCAAGCCCCAAGCCCAACAGTCTCTGTGTGCTGATTGGTTGATTGATTGGTCATTAGAAGTGCTGGTGCTCGCTCAGTTGTGCAACCTTCTTCTCATGCCCGTCATTTACCGCATGTATTTTTTTCGGTGGCATCCACAAAACTGCTGCTTCTAGATCAAGTTCCTGCGCAGCAAGGCCGGCACGGCGATGGTGCAGATGGGCGATCCAGTGGCTGCGGAGCGAGTGTTCCGCCTGTTGAATCGGGTCGTGATCTTCGGTCAGGAGTTGCAGATAAAGTTGGTGGGCTTTTGCTTTTTGTTTTGTTGTTCTGTCCAGTCGTGCGCCCTTGCGAGACGCTCGGCAAATGTGTAGCGACAAAAAAGTTGAGGTTGCGGTGCAGCAAACGGAACATAAACGAGGATTGGGTTGGAGGAAGGCGAATTTGACACTTTTTGCACGCCTCTTTTTAAAAACACAATTCAGTGCTCGGGTTGTTGTGAAGGAATCAATCTTGTTTCATTATTCAACGTGTCGCAAATCAACATTTCTGGCAATGATTGATAGACATGAAAACTGTCGTGATGCACTCGTCACACAGCGTGGAAATGGAATAATTCGAACGTATGTCATCATATCATATGCTAAAAACGCTGTTAGAAATAACCAGCCAATACGTCGCAACAACAATGGCACTGAAGAAAAGCTGTTCAAGCGCAATTTTCAATGTTCACCGTTTCGTCCCCGTCGCAGAATGTCAATGAAGCCGAACATCGAGGACCAGCGAATGGAGCCGTTCCCGTTGGACGATGGAACGCCCTCGTTCAAGAATTACTCCGACTGTCGTAGCAACCGCTTCCTGACGCCGGACGCCGCCGTCAAGAATCGCATCAACGCACCCGGCCACACCCTGTACTTCTTCAATGCGCCCACCGATTTCGACGAGAAACAACTGAATGAGGTCGGAATGAGGTTGAATAAAATGACAGCGCCTTTCTCCGCCGCTGTCGTAATTGCATAATTTTTTTTGAAATTTGCTAAATTGCGTTTATCAGCTTTATTCATTTTGTTGTCAAAATTTCAGTTGCTCGACAAATACAGCTTGCCGAAGCCGAAGAGCACCCGTATATACGAGGCGAGACGTGAGTTTTTTTGTCTGTTATTTTTTTGTGATTATAACTCCAGTCCGTTTTTCTTACAGTTTTTCATCTCACAATTTATCTACTCCCGTTCTCCCAATTTTCCAGAACAATCGCGCTCGATAGCGGGCACACTGGAGTTTGAGCAGATCCAAGAGGCGACCGAAGTGTTGACGGTGTTGAATCACGAGCCGGTCACCAGTTCCAGTGCGGATTTTTTTGTTTTTTTCTGATTCTCTTGTTTCTGAAGTCTCAAGCAGTGGTTCGGTTTTTCGGGTTGTTTTGAATCAGCACCCAGAAACCCACCAATGGTTTGGATAGGGTGTGAAAACGGTTGAGTGTCACGGGCTTAACCTGGGGACTCACGGCTAATTGATATCTGATGAAACACCCACAAAAAACTCTGTTTCGGTCATTTAAAACGAAATTTCAAAACGACTTTCCCCATCATCTTTTTGTCCATTCAGCCTCTCGCACGCCGTTCCTGTTGAAGTTCACGTACGCGGGTCGCGGCGACGGTCCGCCCGGCGGTTTCGGTGCGGGCGGCGATGGCGGCGGGTTCAGAGGTACGACGGTTTTGGTTTCCACTTTTTTTCGGTAGACTGCTTGTTTCACCAGAAATAAAGATCAGTTTCTCAATTATTTCAATTCCCATTCCATTTATTTGGCCCATTCCATCCCCCGTTCGTCGTTTTTGCAGGCCGCGGGCGTGGCGGGTTTTTCCGCGGCGGGCGCGGCGGCGGCGGCGGTCACGAGGGCGGTCTACCGCCGATGGACGCGGGCGATCGGCTGAATGGACCGCAGCACATCATTCAGGACAGAATTCGCGTGAGTGTGTGCTCGCCTCGTTTATGGCGCTTTTGAGGTGTGATAGTGACGGATGGTCATTCGTGTGGAAGTCACCGCTCATGGCCTGGGTGGTAGCGCGTTGGACTCTTGTCGGTGCGTTCGGGGGATCGAGCACCGCCGAAGGGTGTACAGGCACTTAGTGACAGAGAAAACTCGATGGGCACCCCACTCGACGGTGTTCTGTACGCTTTTCTGGGTTAGTGCCCTGGCTAAAAACATCGCTTAGAAATCTTCATTCGTTCGTCACGTTTACCTTGCTTGTGTGGGATGAATTCAGAGAGCTCACGGTCAGTTCATACTGACATACGTTGACGTCCCTCAAAGGCACGTCTCCATGGACGGTTGTATGCAATGACACGAGACCCGACGTGACGTGACGTGCCGTAAACACGTCAGTATTACAGCTTTACGGATCTTTACAGCTCCTTCTGCCGGTGTACACACACCTGTTTTGAGTTGAGCTAAATGATTTTATCCCAACCAACGGTTTTGCAGTCAAGTTCGACGGTGTTCCAATGTCCCAAATTACTGGAATCACACTCTTCTTGACTGTTTTGTTTGAAATGTCGATGTTTTTTTCTTGATTGCAGGACAGCCAACCAGGCGGCGGTTTCCGTGGCCGCGGTCGCGGTGATTTCCGTGGAGGCCGCGGCGGTGGGCGGGGCGACTTTCGCGGGGGTCCAGGCCGTGGGGGTCCGTTTCGCGGCAGGGGTCGTGGCATGTGAGCTTCGGCAATGATTGCTGAAAACGCAGTTTCAAATATGTCAACTGTTTTCGTTCTTCTTGGCATCTTCAGTTCTTTTTCGAACTGAAAAATTCTGTTGATTTGCTTTGTTTTGTTTGTTGAAACTGGTTGATTTCATTGATTCAGTATGAAGTTTTTTCATTTTTTAAAGAAAGTTACACAAACGATGTTAAAGAACAACTGGCCAATCCGTTTGTTTGTTGGCGTTTGCACTACTGTATTTTTGTTCTTGTTCGGAAATCATACCTTAACGTAGAATGATGTTTGTTTTCAGTGAGTTTCATAAATTGAAGATTTCAGTGATTGTGAGAAGTTTTTCTTTAATTTTTTTTTACGCAGCCCGAACAATATGTTTTGCTATGTTGTCGAGAAATAAAAAAAATAGTTCCAATGAATGAATGTGCATTTTTTTGTGATGTCTAAAACATGTATACATGTTTTGTTTCCAACACCACTATTTCGATTATTGATGTTGAAATCCTTGTTGTGGTTTCGTTGTGTACTGTCTTTTTGTTGACGTTATTTGCTAAAAAGGTGTAATAAAATCAGTGAAGGGACGAAAATTGTGGCTCGGTTTTTTCTAATTTACAAGAAAAGTTCAATATGAACGGCTGTTTTCTCAGGCCTATCTTGAATGATTGAAAAGTGAACTGGAACTTGGTTATCAATAACACAAGCAGAGTTCACTTCACCGGATTGGTGAGGTTTGTTTCATGACCGCATCTGTTTTGACGGCGGTTGCGAAATCAAGGGATCACAATGTACTAAACAGGGTTGATTGGTTGATTGAGATTGAAACAACAACGTGATTGATTGGCTGTACCGCGCGTGGTGTTAGCGCGACCAATCGGCGCAGACGCATTTCAAATGTCTCCGTTCGAAACGTTTGTTGTGTCGCACAGAATACAACCGCCCGCGCAAGAACGATCGAACAGCAGTAACGACCAACAAAAAGCCAGCATGTCCAACAACGCGCGTGTGATCGATCTGACGAAGGTTCACGAGTCGATCGGTTGCTCGTTGCCTGAGAGCGACGAATGGCCTCTGCGCAATCTTCTGTCTGGTCGGCCGTTTCTGGCGGAGCGATTCGTGCGGGCGCCGCTGACGGTGACGCTTCGACTGTGCGTGCCGGTGCGACTGGCGAAACTGGAGGTGGGCTGTTGTCTTCCGTGTTTTTTTTTATTTTTCTATTGATGATCGGTTATTTTGATTGGCTGGCCGATCGACGTTTTGCCGATCTCCATAGAACGCTAATATTGAACAAATATTGTTGATGTTGAGATACTCATGAAAATGTTGATTTTGTTGTGAAATTCGTCGAGTGGGCGTTCACTCGCAGTGGAACTCTGCGAATTGCACTGCACTGGACTGAACGGACAACAGAAAAACAAACAACTCAATCGGTTCTATGTTGAAGGCGTTCAGTGAGTGCATTTCTGGGTGTTTCAAACGATCACCAAAAAAACTCCATTCGTTTGTTCAGACAGCGAACACTGCGCAGGTTTTTTGTGTTCTCAAGCTCGGCCTCCGCCTTCGGACGAATCACGTGACCACGATGCAGATCTTCGCCAGCGACGACCCGGAGAGCGCGACGACGACGAAAGTTGGCGAATTTCGTAATGCGCCGAAACGGCGGAACTGTCCAATTGCGACTAATATTGAGCAACCTATCATCGAAACGTTGGTGTTCGTTCGTGGCATTGGCCAACGCTCAGAAGAACAGCAGACATCGGCGGACAACCGCGCGGAGCTGGGTTAGCTTAGTATGATTATTATCAGCGGATTGTTATTGGTTCTTGGAACCGTTTGAATTTTGGTTTGCCTTGTGCACCGTTTAAGGCATGTAATTCGGTGAACATGAGACTAAATTTCTACTTGTGGAATCGCATCAATCTTTGTCACACAAACATTCGTAGTGTCCGCAAAAAAAACAAATGACTCGTTGTACGCGGCAAGTTGGATGTTCAATTTGCGAATTTCCCTTCAGATCGTAAACCTGAAAATACGACGACATCAACGACGAAAAAGATAGCGCCATTCGCAAACTGTGCCGCGTTGAATCGAGTGCGACTATTGCAGCTGCGAATCGTGCACGCGCACGGCATACCGGCGCTGTCGCGGCTGACTGCTTGCGGCGTCGTTTTGAACGGCGACAAGCAAACGGCGTTGACATCAAGCCGAACTGGTACCGATGCTCGATCCAACGAACAAACGGAATGCGCTCGAGAAGAGGAGCCGTTCTCATTCTTTCGACGACGGGACACTGGTGGGTTTAACAGAAACGCGATTTTTTCGACTTTTTGTGTTTTTTGTTGGGATTCGAAAGACATGAATTGGTTTTGAAACTGTCAAGACGATTTCTCCGTTGAGGCTGACGCAGAAATGCATTCACGCCCCTTTGATTTGAAGCATTCATCGAGATTCAAGTAGTCTGTTATTTTTCCGTATGGACAGAAATTTTTTCAATCCTTCAATGCATCGCCTACATTTTCCGCTGATTTCATTTTCCTGAGAAAATCGCAAATGACAGTTGAAATTCGTATAAAACGGTGTGCTCTTTCCAGCAAAAACAACAACAAAACCAACTCATACTCTCTCGGCGTCGTCGCGTTCCACCGAATCACAGGCACAGCAGTGTGCTGCCGTGACAGCAGACAAAGAAACTTCCAGCCGCAAAATGCCTCGAACTGTGACTTCTACCAACAACCAATCAGCTGATGAGGCGACCAAAGATAGCCAAGGAACTCCAAACTCAATCAATATTCCGTCGGAATTCCTAGATCCAATCACGTGCGATTACATGAGTCTACCGGTGCTACTGCCGTCTGGGCAGACGGTCGATCGGACCACTTTGGAGCGATACTGCAGAGACCAGGCGTTACTTGGTCGGGTAGTTGGGAATTGGATTTAGAAAATCTAAAATAATCTTTTTCATCGCTTTTTTCACATGTGCTCCGTTGCAAAACAAATTCGCTGCAGTTTGAGACTGGTTAGTGACTGTTCATCAAATTGACTTATTGTTGTATTCTTGCCTTTCAGTGGCACAGCGCATGCACGGAAAAAGCGTTTGTTTTTTTCAGTATTTCCGATAGAAACAATTCTCCGCGTTGTCGAAAAACTGTCTTTCATATAGCTAGTAGAGTAAGACAGCCGTATTTTTTGAACTTCTGTCCAATATTCCAGGTCGACCGGCCAGTGACCCGTTCACCGGCGTTGCGTTCGCAGCGATTGATAACACCATTGACACGGCATTTGCGACCAACAATCAATCATCAGCGTCATCGGCGGTTGCGGCGGGCAGCAGCGACACCGACGGCGATTCCGTCCGGCGTCAGACCAGAGCGGCCAACAACACAATTCACAGTGTACGCCCACTGCCGAACGTCGCACTGAAGGCACGGATCGATCGATTCTGGGCGACGAACCCCGAGCTCGCTCGACAGCTGCGAATCGGGCGAACCACCCTGCACAGTGGGAACGCTCTTTCAGCAGAGCCCGCTTTTGACGCGCTGCGGGCGGCCGCGATTTCGGCGGGCCGCCAAAGGCCCGTCGCTGCGGCGGTGCCGCGGCCGAATGCGGCACGATTGCGGTATTATGAACGATTGGAGGCGGAGTCGAAGCGCGCGCGGTTGAACTGATCGACGGCGTTGGTTTTTTTGGGTAGTTTTTTCTTGTCAAAAAAATCTACGCCATCAATCCATACCCGCGCGACGGTGTACTATGGACGTGGTGACGCTGCCGCAAACGCGTGTAGCTCACCAGTAATCGCATACTTTGTTTGTTCAGCAACATTTCTTGCGCAATACAGCTTTATTGCACATGAAGAGGCAACAACGTTTTGCAGATGCCGAAAGGGCGGTTACAATACTTCATTAGAGAAAATCGGACTTCGTAAGTGATTCGCGGTACCTGCACCGTCTTGCGACTCCCGCACCACTGATCAACACATGGTCGTGTGGGTATTGGGTATGGTGCAGCCTAAATTATCAAGAATTGTGACTGATGTAAGGTTCGTTTGTTCCATCTAAAAAACCTGCAATTATGAATTTCTTTTAATTACACGTTGTTTTGTTCATGTTCACAACAAGAGATTCGAAAAGACTGGCCAAACCACCAATTACGCTGCACTGTTCTGTGTGTCAGGTGTGGTGTGGTTGCATTATTTCTATGCAATATGTGGTGAATAAACGTAGTGTCGCAAACACGCGGAAGAACGTTTGGAAAGACAACTTTGACTTTGACGACGAAACAGCATTGCATGAACAGAACATTGGTGTGTGGGTGCTGTTATTTTACACAATGACAGAAAAATAACGCAACACGAAGGTAAACGATTATATGAAGGAGTTTCATTAAACACTATCGTATTAAATTCATTCTGTTCCTAACAAGCGCTCGACATTCTTCTCAGTGTTTTTTGGTTTCGATTTCAGGAAGAACAAAATCGAAATTAATACCAAACAACATTTTAAAAAAAGCCGCGACTTCAAGAAAACCATGTCATCCCGTCCGAAGCGCGTGTGCGTCGTCGGCGCCGGCATCAGCGGTCTGCCGGCAGCGAAGAGCTGCCTCGAAGTCGGCTACGACGTGGTCGTGTTTGAGCGCACCAACGGGCTTGCTGGACTGTGGAACTACCGCGAGCAGTACGGCCTGGTGAGCAGTTTTCTTTCTCAATAATGTGGGTTCGGAATTTTTGCCCTACAAGAGAGAACAGTGCAGGAGACAGGAGACCGTGAGACACCAAGCCGTGTGTTCGCAACTCCCAACAATGGCCGACTGATTTTTATGTCATTTGTTATTGGCATTGTGTTGTCCGAATAAGCAGGCATCTTTTTTCGTTGGGGGTCTGGCGCCTAGAAGTTTGAATGAACTTGTGGTCATATGCTTGTGGGGCGGTTTGAGCGTGGTGGTTGTATTGGAGGCTTGAAACAACATTCGAGATTCGAGGGTAACCCCACCTACCGCCCACCTCGGTCATTCATTACAAATCGCGCTTCGTCGGACGCATTGTGCTGGCATTTTACCAGTGGTCAATATGGCGAGGTGTTTTTGACCACTGATTTTGCACAATTTTTAACGTTACATGCGATTCAGAACTACTCGACCGTGATGAAATCGACCGTGGTTAATACGAGCAAGGAGATGATGGCCTACAGCGATTACCCGCCACCGGAGAGCTACCCGAATTTCATGCACAACAAACTGGTGCTGAAGTATCTCGACGGTTACTCGCGGCACTTTCGCATACACGATCGTATTCGATTTAACACGGGCGTTCAAGAGGTTCAAGCGTCAGCACATTGGAAAAAAGTTCTCAGAATTTTACAATTCGATTTCCAGCGATGGAAAAATTTTTATGCTTCAGATCCGAAAAGCGGATGACTACGATCAGTCGGGCGCGTGGATCGTCAGCAGCAGCGATGGTGAGGTGAATCGATTCGACGCCGTTCTGCTGGCGAACGGACACCACGCAGTGCCGAGTCGACCGAGGATCGCGGGCGAAGAGAAATTCGCGGTCGGTTTTGTTTTGTTATTTATTCCAAAACTATTTGTTATCAAAAATTAGGCGGAAATTTGAATGAACCATACTTATTCAGATGCAAATATAAAGTGGAAATATAAAGTGGACATGTCTTTCCATGTTATGACAGTTACAGGTTTACCGCAGTTGATAAAATTTCAGGGCGAGATTCTCCATTCGCAAGCGTACCGCCATCCGAAGCCGTTCGAAGGCAAACGCGTTCTCGTTGTCGGTATCGGCAACTCTGGACTGGACGTCGCCGTCGATTTGGCACATATTGCCTCGAAGGTACAGTAAGTGTCGGGACAGGTGTAGAAGATTCCGCATCTGCACTTTTAAAGACGAGACACTTCGGTAATAACCACATCGGTGCGAAATGTAATCGTTGTAACGTCGCATGAATTCATTCCCAAATCAAGACATCGATATTTTTTCTGATATCTACGTTCAAATCAATGCGTTCTATTCTCATGAATACCTCAGTCGTCAAAAGTGATCGCGAGTTTCTCTCTCAAAAGACTGACATTAATTCGACAAAACTCAGGTCTACTTGAGCACCCGCCGGGGTGCGTGGATCTGGAATCGAATCGCGCACCGCGGCCAGCCGTTCGACGTCAATTTTCTGACGCGCTATTTCCAAACGGGCCGAGCGGTACTGTCGGAGCACTACGGTAATCTGCTGATGGAGTATCGACTGAACCACGGACGGATGGATCACGATTTGTACGGACTGACGCCGAGACATCGATTCTTCGGACAACACCCGACCGTGAACGACAAAATGCCGAACTATTTAGCGAGCGGCGCGATCGTATTAAAGGTACATGTATACAGACGAACTCTAAATCATAGGGAAACAGCTGATTGGTTGGTGCTCACGTGCATGCGTGCCTTCCCATCAGGCATTGCTGTGGGGCGGGTTTGGTTTGCACAGAATGCATACATCTCGTTATCACCAACCAATCAGCTGATTTCCTATAATTTTAGAGTTCGACTGTACGTGTACATGAGGTATTCTTATGTCAAAATTTATTAAAATCCTGACTTATTTTATGCGATCTAGATTAAAAAACAGCTTGTGATTTTCTAGGAGGATGTAGAAGAGTTTGTCGGCGAGCAAACGGTACGATTTCTTGACGACAGTGAAGTGGATGTTGACGTTGTCATCCTGTGCACCGGTTACCTCATTGACTTTCCATTCCTCCAGCCGCAGTCGTTGATACCAGTTGAAGTGGGTTTGGGGTGAAAAGTTTGTTTGTCAACTGTTTTTTTCACACTTTCACTTCAAAACACATTTTTTGCAGAACAACGATGTCAATCTGTACAAATTTGTGTACCCACCCGGGCTGGCGCATCCAACTATGGCAGTTATCGGGTTGATTCAGGTAGGAGCTTGGGTCGTGAAGGTTACTTCAATACATGAAGTTCGCTGTTTGCGGTTTCGTCAGGTAGACGCAACCTACCGATCTGCCAAATTTTTTTCGCAGACATTGAAATGTTTTTGCATGTTTCTCAAAATTTTCCTTTTTTCTGTTTGTTCTTTCGTATTATCTATTTTCGGTAGGAGAATTCTTTTTATTTCGTTCTTTTTTGGTGCAATTCGCATTCGCAACAGCATTTGTCCATGATTCAGCCTTTCGGCTCCGTGTCAACAATAAGCGAACTACAATCTCGATGGGTGTGTCAAGTGCTCGAAGGCAATTGTGCGTTGCCGAGTCGAAGCAGCATGCTGCAGGATATTGAAGCTAAACGCACGGAGATGCTGCAACGTTATTCGAATTCGCCGGTTGGTTTAAGTAGCGTCAACAGAAATAGATGTGTAACACTGACGGATCGGTTGCTTTTGAATGAAGCTACAGTCTAGCTCTGTGACCTATCCAACTAGCTGGTTGGTTGGTGTGCAGGCATTGCTGTGCGGGTGGAGTTCGGTTGCACAGCGTGCACCAACCAGCTAATCACTCAGCTAATTGGACGTGTTACCGTGTTCGACTGTAGCATATCATACCTTGGTGCTTTCCAGCGTCACACCGTTCAAGTGGACTACATGTCGTACATGGACGAACTGGCCGACTTGATTGGCTGCCGACCCTCGTTGGCTCGCATCTTCTTCGCCGATCCACACTTCTGCTATCGGCTGTTCTTCGGTCCAAACGTCCCGTACGTGTACCGTCTAACAGGGCCGCATCTGTGGCCGCCCGCCAAAGCGTGCATTCTTGACGTTCCGCGTCGCGTGGCGAGCCCGCTTCAGACGCGTCCCGTCCCGCCGCGCTCAACGCCCTCAAAGCGAATCGATTCGTTTCTCGCGTGCGTGTCGCTGTTGATCGCGATTGTGGGCTCCTTCGTCTACTTGTTCCTCGAGTCCGCCATCGTGAACGAACGGCCGCTCTGGCAGGTCGCGCCCGTGTTGGCGCTGTTCTCCGTCTTCCTCGTTGGACTGATGCATTTCGTGCATCTGCGCTTCGACTTCCTGAACGTGATACTGTGATCAGTATGTGGGCTTCGCGGTGTTTTGAGCATTGTGTTCTCAATGACGTTTTACTATGTGGAAAATCGTTCATTTTATTCGACAAGGATTTCTATCTTGAATGTCAAAATTCTATCGCTATTTTTTGTTCGTTGCATTTTCGAACTGTTACATTACGATTTGAACCGTCATTTTGACGCATAACACATGGTCTCTGTGGTGATCCTTTGTGGTCGGGTTGTTTTCTTATCTTCACTCCTGAGCTGTTGACTGTTTGTAAATGCAACAACGAGTATAATATCTGTCCGTGGTTAATATATTGAATACCTTCCGAAGCATGACATTTTCCATTTGTTTGAGTAACTTCACTAAACAGCGCATTTAGCGACCACATATCAATGCGCTTTTATTGCGCATAAAGTACGCGCGCTATCACATTGCACGTCAACCTGAACATGATTGATTAGCTTGCTGCCAGCCTGGCACCAACCACTGCACACCACAAGAACAAAGCGCACGAGAGACAGGGCCGCATATTCTGTGGGTAACGGCCAGGACCTCTGTCTGGTTGGAGGACTGTGAGTTGTGTGTGGGACAGAACGATAATTTTCTGAATGGCTAGTTACCGTACGCTCAATGCGTCCAATGTGCACAAACAATAACATACTTTTGTTTACCAATAGCCGCGCGTCATACACACACACACTCTGGTCATTGCGAACGCAGGCCCCCTCACACTATATGGCCCTTCCCATTCAGAAATATTCTTGAACAATATACGTGCATGTAGTGGTCAGTGCGTAGACACACTGGCCACACGCTGTCCACTACTAAACAAACCCGCGGCGCTGATGTTCAATGAATGCGTCTGCTGAATGCGAAACAAACGCGCATAGTTCTATTTCCGCGCTCGCATTTATGCGGCTCTGCACACATCTGAGCGCCCGTTCTCTCAATCTTATAGCGTCCTTCTGCATCGATTATTATTTGGCTTCGAGCGACGGCGCGGTTGGTGGTGCGGTTTCGATAGGGCTCTTGAATGACATTTGCAGTTTTATGCTTACCTTTCTGTTTACATTAAATGTTGAGATATTGTGAACGCAGATATGAAGATTGCGGTAAATCTGACCGTCCAGGTGTTCTGCGTAGCGAACACGCACGCGTCGACAAGAACAGGAAAGTTTTCGAAAAAAACGTTGACGTTATCCGCATTTCTCTGCAAGCCGTAATGGCAACGATACGTTGCGCGCGCGCGCGTGTGTGTGTGTGTAAGAAGAGAGGTACTGGGGCGTGTATGGGTGTTCTTTCTGTGTGTGTTATATGGTTACTATACGCTCACATACTTGCGTACGCGCGCGCCAGCCAGCGGATGGTTGGCGAGAGCGCGAGAAAGCGGACGAACAAGACAGCAGCAACGTAAAAGAGATGCGCCCCGGCTGGCTGGTGTACATGTGTGTATGTGTGTAGCTGGGGATGTGAAAAAGTGTGTGCAGCCATAAAAAACGTCTCCCATTTGCCGCGCCGCCCATAGACATTTCCAGACGGCTCTCGACAGCGAGAACACATCAAGCCATTCGTATGTGCAGCCTCCGTCCGCTCTGCGCGCACGCTGTTGTTCCCTTGCTGGCGTTTTGCCGTGCGTCTCTCTGTGTGCGTGTGCGTGTGTGTGTGTGCAAAACCGCGTGACATTCACTCGTGAATCGATAGTTGTAGGCGGAGCATCGCCTGCTCACGTGACTCGTCACTCGCCAATCAACGTGTGTGTGCGTGGTGTGTCTGTGTGTGTGCGTGTGCGTGTGTGTGTGTAGTAAAAACATAACAACCCATAACGTTGTCTGTGTGCGTTGTCTGTGTCGGTGTTGTGCTCTCTCTCTACCACTTTACTACCATTGATCTGAGAGCTACCCCTGTGTGCATATGTACGTGTTTTCTGCTGTGCGTTGTTGTTATGTGCGCCAGAGTGTCGCGCGTTGGGGTTTGGTTGAAAAGGGAGTTGGCATATATGTTGCTGTGCATGTATGTACGTACGTTGTTCTGTACGCGATACAAACACACACCACAGAACGCGTTTGCCCAGCGCACGCCGTGTAGTATCTCTGAATGTGTCGGGCTGGTTGTAGTGGTGTGCGGTGCGTGCGGACACCACACATCAGAGTTGCATATACGCTGCGTCTCTCTCTCTCTCGCTACGTCGTTTTCTAACCAGCTTTTGTCAGCAGCGGGGTGTCTGTTGATGTTGGTTAAAACGGCTTAACTCATTTTTTTTGACAAACATTCGACTTTCGTTGCTCATTGGCGTTTATGTCTATCCGTGTGGTGCATTGTACATGCAGATTTAACCGGGGTTAAAGTAATTAAAATTTTAACCACTGGATGCGCACAAAATCTACGCCTTTGTGGCGTAAAAACGGAGTAGCAACTTTAATTGGGTTTTAATTTGGAGCTGTTGCGAAATACAATCGTTGGACACAAGTTCTTGTAATTTAGCCCATCTTTTACATACGGCAAGCAATTCAACTGACTAATGGACTTATCGCACAAGAATGCCAACGAAGTTTAATGACCATCCTTTTCTGTGCCACTCCAAACCGTAAATCGTGTTCTAAAGTCATTCAATAGTATTGAATCTTGATTTAGCTCTTTTCTACCATCCACCACCATAGTATCAACTGTATACCGCATCTGCACGCACGGTTATGAAATGGGGAGTATATAGCCTTAGCCATAGCGCTACACGCATACATGTGTATACACAAACACACATGTCTGTTGTTGTTTTTGTTATTGTTGTTGTTGTAGTTGTCGTTGTTGTTGTTGGATAGTATGTGTTTGTGTGCCGCCTGTCGGCTGTCGCGTAGTTGGTAGAATAGTGTGTGTGTGTGTGTGTGTGTGTGTGTGTGTGTGTGTGTGTGTGTGTGCCTTATACACACACACACACACACACACATTTCTATACTACACACACCACATCCATACACGATTGAACATGTGTGCGTGTGTGTGTGTGCGGTTGTGTATGAAGCAGTCGACTGATTTTCGCGCACGCACACGCATGTAAGTAAGTGTACGCCGTTGTTGTTGTGTTCGCTTAGTGTGTTTTTTTACGTGATCAGTGTGTATGTATGTACACAACTATCTTCTTTCATGCGCACATTCATCGACTTCAAATGGTGCCCGTATAGTGGAGTTGTTGCTGTGTGCGCCTGCTTTGCCTCGTGATCCGCCGTTTTTGCAATGGTTATCACGGAGAACGCAAACAAACTCAAAACTGTTTCAGTTTCTCAATCTTTCACTTTTTTATTTGTTGTTTTATACGCATGTCTAATACGCCTCTCTTTGTGATTACGTTTTTTTTTACTACATTGTGTACACTCTAACGTGTATAATGACATTCTGTGTAAATTTCAGTTGTACTACTACGCACACGCATTCATGTATTCTGATTGAAAAACAACGCGCTGTTTCTGACTAGTATAATTTCTGAATTGATAAATTCGATTCTGAAAATTTCTGCGCTGCATTCGACAGTGTTATTTTGTTTTTGGTGGTATGTGATTCTGATAATCGTTTCCATTGCTGGCAACACAGAAAATTGTAACGATAACGTGGCACATCAACAGTGAGTTGGGTTTTTGTCTTTTTTGTTTTTTTGATGAACTATTTTCTTTATTTAAAACAGTCATATATATATTTTTGCTATTTTTTCTTAAAAACAAGACACAAGTAGAGTTAATAAGCTCCGTGTGCTCATGTGCTGTCGCGTATTGATCGGCCGGGTTCATTACGTTTTTCTCTGTTGCAGATAAGTAAAGCAAGATTAAGAAGACTTGAGTAAATACAATGTTATGTTTTTGCCTAGCGCTGCCTTTGTTTGCACCTGACTTCTCGGTACGTGGTGCTCGAGGCTCAGCAATTATAAAACTGACTACATACGTACATTGTACTTATATTATTGTTCACGTCGTCAGGCCGACTTTATAATAACATTAACGAGTTCCATTCGGTGCAGGTAGAATGCAATTTGTGTTAAAGCTGTCTTAATATTTTTTCTTTTCATGTACCATGTGTGTATGTGTTGCAGTGTATAAGTTGGATTCCGAGCGGCGAATATTGTAACCTTTGTAGTTATGTAGTTCAGTTGCTTCCAGTGTTTCATGCGTTTGTGCGTGATCATTGCTCGAGTCTGTTTGGCAGATCACGCAGAGCACTTCGAAAGCACTCATGCTTAGTTCAAGTTCATTCAGCTCAATATATGTACACGATACAAAACCGGAGTATATACTGTACATGTGGTTTTACCGATTTTCACAACGGTTCGTCGTTGTAAACAATAGTGAATGTATGTTGTCGACCGTAAAAACAACATTAGTAGTTAGTTCCAACTGAAAAGTACATCGTATGTAAAGGAGATATGTATGCGTGTGTAGATCGATCCTATGATCGGGCGGAATGCAACGGCACAGACGTATACAGCGAGATATATACATGTGCTCCGCCTCGTAGCTGAAGCGGCGACTTGTATTTATATGTACATATGCATCTACAATGTATGTATATGCCACAGACGTATATACATACATACATGTGCAACATACATGTACGCGGAGAAATAGTCCAGTAAACGTTAGCGTCGCGGCCGCTGTAAGTTGAGAGAGAAAGCGAGTACAAACGTGCGTATTACGTTTGTGTCTGCTCGCGCGTGCGTGTTCGGCGACACGAACGTGCCCACACAAACGTGTAGCGCGGCTATGAGGCAACCCTGTAGGCTTACTGTACATGCGCAAAAACAGCTGAAGTACCAAGCTGCCGCTGCGCTACTTTGGCCGTTTTTACACGGGCACAGACGCACGCGTGCGTTTTATGTTCCACGGAGCACATATACACGTATCATGCGTACACAGCACATGACCGGATGACTATGTACGTACATACATACATTGTACATGCGTCTTGTGTAGACTCACGAGCATAGAAACAACTTCACGTATTGTATGTAGTGCGCTTGCAGAAAATAAAACTTTCCTTGCTTGCGTCATAGCTGTGCGTGCTTGTATTGTGGTGTACGGTATGCGCGGACAAAAAGTGTTCATGCAGCGCGTCTGTCCAAATATATGGATAAAGCATGCTTGTTTTGTAGTTTCTGCTCTTGGCGGGATACACTATAAACAGCAAAAAAGGTTAATGGACGTAACAAAAGGCAGCTATTCTGGTTACAACATATGTGTACTTCAAGAATAGCAAAAACATGATGAAATGAGCTTGTTTGTTTCATTACGGTTGTCGTGCTCTTCAAGCTGTCACGTGACGACAAAGGAAAAAGGTCTGTGAACCCACTAATCTGAATGTTTCTTGTCATCGTTTCTGTGTCGATGAAACAATCTACTGTAGACACCCGTCCGGCGTCCACCACTCACTCGCCCAGTTTTTACATTACTGGAAAAAAGCAGTGTTCCATCAAGAGCGACGGTGTAGCAGAGCGAAAAGCCGCCCGCACCCAAAAGCACCCGATTAGCAGTGGCGTGATTTTTCGCCCGGTCTACGTGCGTGTACGTGTGTCCCGCGTCTGTTTTTGAGACGACTTGCGGAGACACCTTTTCGAGCCGCGTGTGTTTTTTTTCAGCAGCGAACACACTCCACTGCTCATATATACTGGTGTTTACGGTTTGTCGTTGTGGAACAGCGTCAGAAAAGTAGTACGCTATAATGCACAGACGTCTCTGCAGCGGCGAGCGGCACCACCAGTTGTGATGCAACACGAAACATTGAAAGTTGATTCAGTGTAGCAAGAAATCAAGCGCGGTGTCCATGCCATATTTTGACCCGGTCAAAATATAGCAAGACACCTGCGGTTTTGTTTCTCATTTTAAAGGATTGAAACGTAACAAACAACGATGAAAACTCGATACCATATTCGAGCAGCTCTGATATTAGTTCATAATCAATGAAAGACGCTGTGAACACGTGAGATACCATTGGCCCACATTGTGCGCATATACGGTACACCAGAAATACAGCCCGCGGAACGGTCTGCGCAATCCTGCTTTAGCACCGCATCCTGTTCAGCAGCAGTCACTGGCGCTGTGCGCGTTGTTTGGTGGAGCGGAAAAAAACTAGCTGCGCAAAAACGCAACGTAACAGCGCTGGAGATAGTAAAACGGATAGAATGTACATACATGATGTACACGTAAACGCATGTGTTTGTGCGTGTGCGTGTGTGTGTATGTTTGTGGGTTTGTGATGCATTTTCCAGATAGTAGTTTGAGTGGTTGGTTTGTATGTGCGTGTGTGTGGGTGCGCGACAATGCTTGCACACACCTCCGACTGAAACCATCTCAAAACCTGGTTTTCATCACTGGGACGTCCGAGCGGTGTGAACGTATATACTTGTTTCACCGTCAAGTTGCGTGTTGGTTGAGTTGAAAATCTTTTTTTGTATCTGTACATAGTCGCAGAGTTGGAAATCTCTGCAATGCGTTTTACGTGCTAGAGAGACGTTTTGACGGTTTTTTTGCAAAATATATCCAGTTTCTTGCAAATGGCAAAAAACGCATTTTTCCACTCCAGACAGACTGACGCACTGCAGCCGATGCACTGATTTCGCTTTCGGTTTTATTGTCTCCCGGGCGCTGTTTTATTGTTATTCCAGCTGCATTTACACATATTCAATATGCTTCTAGATTTCTGGCAAAGTTGTGTGGTTGACACACGTCTCGTTTCGTGTACACGCAGACTTATCTCTTGAACAGTGTGTCTGTATGCGTGTTGTGTATGCACAAATGCGATTTGGGAATGAACGAAAAAATAATATATCAGCACAAACCGTTCGTAAAAAAATGACTGCTTGACAGAGCCGAGAACAGAAAAAACCGCACACATGTTTGGCCAAACCACCAAGTCATGTTGGCTGTGTGACTGCGACTGTTTGGTGGCGAAGAAAATTTCGCCGGCACACGCACATGAACGAACAAACCCGTTTGATGTATAGTGGTGCGGCTTCTTATCGCGCATTCAGTATTCAAATGCATTGTCTGAAAAGGAAACTACATTGTATGTACACTGGAGCGTGCTGCTCGCTCATTGTTTTTTTTTTGATTGGTTTTTTGGTCGTTCTATTTGCGTCGTGACTTATCAGTCGAGAGTTTCGCGCATGCACCAAAAATGCATATAGTATCCATGAATGTCTGGAGAACAACGATACCCTTGTGACCAGCCGACATGACAGCCGTTCTGCGATGTAGTGTAGTTGGTCGGGTTGGGCCATGATTTTGAGGGTCGCTATGATTTTGAACGAAGAAACATTTCATTGCAAAACATGACCGTGGGTGAGAGCTTGAATCAGAAAGGGTGTATGATTGATTCCTGAAAGTGAATGCAAGAATCAATGTGTGCGATTTGTCAGGTTCTGGTTTCCTTCATTAAAGCGCAGAAGCAATGGAAGCAATTCGATTGACAGGAAATCAGAGCAACGCGAGCTTTCTTACTGAAGCGGACCGCACAATCTTGAGCACATTCAAAGCCGGGCAGTCCAATCGAAACACCGTACACACACCAAGAAGCCGTCAGTTTTTCCAGCTGATATTTTTCGAATAAACGATGATTTTCTTTCAGGAGCGAAAACCAACCATGGACACGAAACCAACCGTAGTGTCCTCGACGGATCGCAAACCGAGCGGCGCTAACAACGCCGGCGGTAGCGGGTCACGTGCGGCCAGCGACACCAGCAACAGCAACGGCGGTGGTAATAATGGCCACAATAACGGACACAATCGAACGCCCAACAATAACAACAACAACAACAACAACAACAGTAACAACAACAACAGTAACAACAACAGCAGTACGCATCCGAAGTTGCGCGCGAAACGAGAACGCCTGCACGACGACAACGGCCGGTCGGTGTCCGGAGCCGGACTGCACGGCGCGTTGACGCGCGCGAATCCGTCGAGCGTCGAAGGGTCGCCGGTGCCGAAAGCGCCACGCGTCACCGGCACACTCAGCACGCCCGAGTTGATTCGGCTGCAGCAGCCGCCGGCCGGTTGGTGCAACGCATATGGAGCTTTTTTTCTCAATTTGTTTTAATTTACATTTACATGTCTTCTCAATGGCGTTCTGTTCGGTGTCCCATTTGCTTCTCAAGCCGTTTTACAAACAAAAACATAAATGATAACTGTATTTGAAATCTCCACTGAAAAACAATCTGGTCATTGAAGATATGGCACGGCACTACTTTATAGGACAGTAATGCTATGCAGCAGCGTGTGTGCTTGTTTGTGGCCGTACAACATTACTATCACAGGGTACACTATCTTCAAGTGCAACTATCAACCGATGTTTTTCTGAAAACGGTTCTTCATTCCACAATAATCGTTGCAGGCTACATGACCACGCCAGTGCATCTAGCACCAGTGCTGCTCGACCAGCAGTCGCAGACGCCGCCCGCACGGATCGGCGTCGAAATCAACCTCGCCGACTGGAAGGGCACCCGGGTGCTGGCGCGTAACGCAAACGATCATGCGTCCGGTTGGTTGGGTTCGTCAAAGATCGTTTTTTTCTGATTGGTTGCTTACCGTTGTTGAATCTAACCGAATGAAACAGCAAATGAAATGGTGTTGTCTCAACTTTGAGCAAAGTATAACGAATCTCTTTAAAGGGGCATTCATGAAGCAGTAATTAATGACTGCGTGGCTATGTTTATCACAGCTACGCGTCACTAAATAGTGCTTCATGAATGCCGACACTCTGCTCAAAGTTCCATCGTAAACAAACACGCACGCGTGCGCTTCTGTTTGTTGGGGTGCAACATAACTGTGCTACTCAAACTTACATGAATGCACGGACTTCAGGCTGAGTCTCCACCAAGACAGATAAGCCGTCCACCCAACCAGTCGCCCAGCAGCGCGCATGTTCTGCTCGTAATGGTGTACATTTGAGAACACGACGACGACAGTCTACCAAACCAGATATTCCGTTTTTTTTCAATGTCGTTTCGTCGCGCGCAGGCTTCGTCGTCGGCTGCGTGCGCGCGGTGCGCAACAACGCGGATGTCAGCGTTCAATTGGACGAACCGCCCGGTCGCCCAGCCGTCTGGTTCACGGACGTGCTGGACGCTAATAAACCGATCCAGCTAATCGCCGATAGTGCACCGACGCCCGACTCGGTGCAGATCGGCAACAAGATCGCCGCGAGAAAGACGGCCGACTGCGGCGTGTTCTATCCGGCCGAAGTTCTCGGCGTCAGCATACAGCCGGTCAGCTTTCAGGTGCGCTCGTCCTGTTTTGTTTTTTTTTGTTTTTTTTGAGTGATGACTCGTGAAAACTGTTTGCGCGGATGCCATCGTTCAGTCTTTTTTGTGTTTTACTCTCTTAGTTCCACAAAACTTTCAGTTATACACGTGAAGATACAATACATCGTCTTTAAGAAATATTCATCTTGTTTTAACCAAAGTGAATTTCGGTGCCACAAAAGTGCGCGAACGGATCAGCTGAGGTAGGTGCAGGTATAAACCCGAGAATGGATGCAGTGTTCACACAGTGGCTTCGTCCACTGGTTTTTCGGGGAACAGAGTGTTGTAAAAAAGCTACAATATGCAAAATGCAACATTTGGAACACACTGCTTGAACAATGATTGCCTTTTTGCCCATTGTAGTTTTCCGCAATACACCCTGTACAGGGCGCATCGGGCGACACCGCAGAGTCCGCTAGGCAACCGAGTAAACCAAAGTCAAAGCTGGCCGCTAAGCCGAAATCAAACCAAACCGAAGTCTCCTTCCTCGCTCCATCCATCCATCCTATTTATTTCGCAAAAAGCGGGAAACTCCGATAACACAGTATGAACAACGTGTAGTTCTGCAGACCCAAACTGACTCGGTTGTGTCTGCTTCCAGGTACGCTTCCTCGAGTTGACGCCATTCGCGGGCGAGGTCGTCTGGATCAGTCGACCGATGGCGCGCCTCTTTCGTCCGCCCTGGTATGACGAGCTCGCCGTGGAGGGCGCCTCGCAGCAACAGCAACAGCAGCAGCAGCAGTCGATCATCACCAGCTCAGCGTCGGCCATGTTGACGCCGGCCAGGAGTACACCGATTCTGATCGGCACCACCACCAACAGCAACAACACCAATCATCATCATCATCATCATCATCAGTTCGCCGGTGCGCCCGCCGTGACGGCCGAGTCGTTGGCGCAACATGCCATCATGACACCGGTGACATCGGCGATGACGATGACGCTCGGCGGTGTGCCGCACTATCGAATGAATCTGACCGGCACGGCGGCGTTGGGCGTGCCGACCTCGATTGGTCTGGTGTTAGCAGCGCAACAACACCAGCAGCAGCCGCTGCACGCACAACAGCAACAGCTCGCGTTCACGCATCAGCAACACCAATCGCAGCCACAGCAACAATCGACTGCGGGCGCGTTTCAACAGCAACGCAGCAGCGGCAGTTTCGAGTCGTCGAAGAAGAGCAGCGTCACGAACGACGACGACGTCGACGAGTCGGCCGAGGAGACGGTCGTCGACGATGCACCACCGCCGTCGTCCTCGTCGTCGCACGCCGCTGCGGTCACCATCCGCCGACACCGCCAGCACCACGATTCGCCTGCGGAAGCGTCCAGCGGACCGCTCGACGCACAGCTACTGACCGTCGACACCGAAATCGCCAGCAGCGCCGCCGTCGTACAGGCGGCCGCGATGGCGGCGGCTGCCGCGGCGCAGCAGGCCGCCGACCACATGAGCCTGACGAGCTACTCCGGCAACACGACGCCGCGCTCGCTCGGCAGCAGCATGGCCGGCGCGCAGATCGCCGGCGGCACATTGGGCGCGTCCGGTGGTCTCGACGAGCAGGCGATGCCGCCGAGTGCCGCGCTGTTAACCGGTCAACCGCCGACGCAACAGCAGACGCAACAGACGGCGTCGCAAGCGGCACTCGCTGCCGCACAGCAGCGCTACCGCAAGGGCGAGGTGGTGACGACGCCCGGCGGCATTCGCAAGAAGTTCAACGGGAAACAGTGGCGCCGTCTGTGCTCGAAGGACGGCTGCAACAAGGAGTCGCAGCGGCGTGGCTACTGCTCGCGGCATCTGTCGCTGAAAGGTGCGGCGTCGGAGTCCGTTGCGTGTGTTTCAATATTGCGAAATGAATTCCCACCTATACACTCAAAATATTCAGTTCCAACACTGTTTGAAATTTGCATAACAATATGCCAGGTGCGCGTTCTGTGCGCGTGAACAACGGTATTTTTCGGCGTCCATACCCATTTTCGTCCATCCATGCAGGCAAATCGCCGCTACGCCTCGACGGCTCCACATCGGCGCTGTCGCCAATCGCGGCCGCCGCGGACTGGGCGGCACACGCCGCCGCCGCGCACGTCTCGCCGGCCGGCTCGGATTTCGCCGCCGACATGGCGGCCGCCACGATGCGCATGCGCGACGAGACACGCGAGATGGACGTCGCAAATACGCTGCTGCACATGGGTGCGTGGCGTTGTGGTCGTGTGTTTGTCGCGTTGTTTTTGCGTCACACTTTCTGCGACTCAATATGTTTAATTATTTTTTTTTTGACCGGCGACGACTTGCGTGTGTCCATTAGAATCCCAGAGAGACCGGGTTACTTCATTAAAGGTCACGCACAGTAAAATGAGATCGTTCATTTGTATGCGATATGCAGGCTCCGCTCGACCGGGTGACCTCGCCGCAAACCTGCTGGCGCGAAACGCGGCCGACCAACAGCGGCGTTTCTCGTTGCCGCCGCCGACGAATGCGCCCTCTGGCGGCGGCAGCAGCGGCACTGCGGCGGCGAGCGCGTTCACGAACACCGGAGCGCATCAGCATCTCGTGCTGCCGAACAATTTTGCCAGAGGTGTGTGCACACAGTCGAACTCTAAATTTTAGGCAATCAACTGATTGGCTGGTGCAAACCAAACTCCGCCCCCATAGCAATCTCTGCACAGAAAGCATGCATGCCGTAATTATCAACCAATCAGCTGATATTCTCTATAATTTGGGGTTCGACTGTACGCTGAAAAGAAGTCTCCCAACAAATGTGTCCGCGGTGTCCTGTCCGCATGGGTCTCCCGCGAGGTGTTTGAGAGAAAAGCCGCCGAAAAAAAACGCCGAGCCTGGTGTTGCCACTTTTACTTCCGGGGTACCACCAACCAGTGCGGTGGGACACCACAGGAAGAGGCAGGAAACCGGACCTCTTTTAGCGTCAATGTGCGGTGGTTAGGAAGGGGGGAGAGGTTGTTCAAGTGCGTAGCCTGGTCGGCGTGCGTTCGATTGCGGCCCATTAGATAGCGGCCGAAGCATTGCGGCCGAAGCATTGCGGCCTGAAGGATTGCGGCCTGAAGGATTGCGGCGTAGGACGATTGCGGCCTGAAGGATTGCGGCCTGGACGATTGCGGCCTGAAGGATTGCGGCCTGGGACGATTGCGGCCCGGGACGATTGCAGCCCGGGACGATTGCGGCTTGGGACGTTGCGGCCTGGGACGATTGCGGCCCACGAAATTTTAAAGCGTTGTCATTGTCTTTGTCGCACGCAACTGGTTATGTTATTCTCGCACACGAGTTTTCAATATTTTTTTCAAAAAAGTTGTTTTTTGTTTATTGATTAGTAATTATGTTTTTCTTAGAACCCCAAATCAAAATTTTCCATGCTCAACTTTCCTTGTCGCCGAGCAGAGCTATATTTCATCTGAGCCTTTTTTGTTTAATTGGTTATTAAAGTTTTAAACTACCAATTAAATACTTAAAATTAAACCAACAAAAAATTCCCATTAAAATTTAAAAAACTGTACTTTCTTAGGAAAATATCTAGATATCTGAAAATCTTTTTTTTGTCTCGAGTCCTCAGGCAGAGACCTCACCTAGGGTTGTTGAAAAAAACAAAAATCGTCATTTTTTAATTGAAAAAAATTCAGAAATTAAAGTTGTGCTGAATCAACCAGGGAGTTCGAAGAACCACATTTGATGTGCAAGCGCCTCCCGAATGACTCCCGAAAACTTTTTAGATTTTGTTTAGGTGACCTCATTTACCCCTTTTCCAAATCGTTACCATGCCTCTTCTTGTGTTTTGACCCCCAAAACGTCACTAATTGTCTCCAGCTCAAGTGAAAACACACATACCGGGTTGAAATTCGATCAATTATGATGATGGCGCGACGACAGGACACGAAACAGCAACCAGACAACGTGGCGCTTGCAAACGGAGCAGCTCGGACGCTCAGAAATCAGATTGCAAGGCGAATTGTCATCGTATCTGCATCGGAAATGTAAGCCAAGTTGTGGAGCGCTCAAACTCATCGCCGAAGTTGTCAAAGCCTAAAATCAGTTGACAAAACGGTCCAAAATCGACTACTGACGGTTTTACGAGGTAATATCAAAAAAATTGTTGAACTTTCAAATTGTGCCAAAATTAAGGTTTTCAGAGCATATTGGAGGAAAAATTTCGAATTTTTTTAATCGGCATTTTTTAATCACATAAAAAATTTCGATTTTTGTTTAACAACCTTAACCCCACCCACAGCATTTGTTTTAAATCAAACCTCCAGAATCTTGGATTTTCAAACATAGGGATTCGGACAACAAACAACAACAATTCATTTCAATTCAATTCCATTTCAGTTCAATTTCCATTCAATTCAATTTATTTTATTGCTAACAGCGGTGCAAATATTGGCGCAAATATCAACGATCGATTCGACGCAAACGCAGCAGACACGATGACGACGATGGCTTAAACCATTGTTGTTCCAGAGCAGGGGTGTTGGGGGGGGCGATATAGATGGCTGGAGCAAATTTTCTAGACAGATAGAAATTGACCTGGAAAGGTGACAAAGCATGAAAACTTGGCGGGCCGCAATCGTCCCAGGCCGCAATCGTCCCGGGCCGCAATCGTCCCGGGCCGCAATCGTCCCGGGCCGCAATCGTCCCAGGCCGCAATCGTCCTGGGCCGCAATCGTCCCGGGCCGCAATCGTCCCGGGCCGCAATCGTCCAGGCCGCAATCCTTCAGGCCGCTACGCTTCGGCCGCAATCGTCCAGGCCGCAATCTCTTGGGCCGCAAAAGTACATTTGCCAGCCTGGCCGGACTCCAAGTTATAGAGTAACACCGCTTCTATAGCGTCGTCCATGAAACGATAGCCACAAAAACAGCCAAAATTAGCGCGTTCTTTGTGGCACACCTCAAGATTCTTCATTTCATGAGCCCACTTTTCCGACTGAAGGCATGTCCACCGACGAGCTCCTATCGTCGATCCGTTCGAACTACGACGCCGCCATGAAAGCTGCGGCGCACCACCGCAAGTCCGTCGAGACGCAGTTCCCGACGCCGCAGGAGCTGTTGCCGCTGATGCCGTTGCCGGCGGCGGCCGGCGCCAACAACACGCTGGCGAACCAGAACGCCGGCACCGGCGGCACCGACAAGGACAGCAGCGACCAGCAGAACGCCCGCGACGACGCGGACTCTGGTGAGCGGGGGGGGGTTGGTGAGCACGGAGGAAAAAACAGGTTTTTTTTAATTTTTGAAAAACGGTTTTTTTCATGGGAATTTTCGTGAGCGGTGTGTAAAAAGTGATGGGTGGGTTGGAACAGTAATTTTTTAACAGAATCAAAAAAATGAGTTTTTGAGCCTGTGGAAACTCTCACCATATTTTGGGGGCCTACAAATGAGGGATGCGCCGATATATGAGCAAGAGTTTACGGTATCACATAGTGTTTTGTAAACAGTGTACGGTAATTCGTAAAAAATTAATTACTGCAAGAGTGATGATACCAGGTGAGAAAAAAGTTTTTTTGCGTCACTACTTGTCAGAATACATCAAAGACATTGTCCTAATTTGCTTCAGTTCATTTCAGTTTGTGTCAAGCACATGATATGGACCCATACCACCCATAAAGTTTACAGCAAATTCATACATTGTAAGACCCCAGTAGGTTTAGTTCACTAATTGTGTTGTTATATGAAGTCACGATTACAGATCCAATCAATGTTGTGTAATGTGCATTGGGAGATCATCCAATTCAATCAAATATCAGATAAATTGAACGTTTAAAAGAACGTCCTTGTATCTAACGATTTTTTGCTAAATCAAGTTACCAAATCGCCAATTTCCACAGAAATTTTGATCCTGATGAATTTAACCGACACACAATGTATTTGTGCCAAGAAACGTACCGTAGAAGATGTAATGGGGTGAAACACAAAAAAAACAGCCGCAACGACGCGTTTAGTTCTTGTTGTTTGACGTTGTTACACACGTCTGTCCATTAAAATAATATATTGTAGTAGGCAGTTTGTAACAAAAGTACATACTCTAAAACATTCATCATTCGCATGTAACAATAAAAAACACAGAACTTTGACAACACCACAAAAAAGATGATTTCGAACGGCAAAGCACGCAACATTTTACGCTACCCTTCCAGCTCTTGTCCACCATTTATATGGTAGAAATAAAATTATTACGCTATGCACGTGCCATGCACACGCAGTCAAAAACGTACTTTCGTAGCGTCTAGTTTCAGTGTTTCACGCTCAGAAAATCATTGATATTATATGTACAGTACGTCGCATTACACACACTACGGGCGAACGCAGCAAACGCACGTTATTTCAATATATTGCACAACTGTCATCTTTTACACACGCATGTGAAGTTGAATGTTGATCTAATGTGACCACGAGATGTAAACAACACGAGAGACAGCCTGTGCCCAAAAACGTGTCTGGAGTGTCGGGCGTTGAAAAAAAACGGTGACTTTTTTTCATCCATTCCCCACAGCCACTGATGACATATTTTTTTCAAAGTTGAAATGGCAAACAAAACACATAGTTCCTGGCAAAAGGGGTCAATGGGTAAATAAATATACCAAATCAAAATGGGTCCTATTTTGCATGAAAGCAAAAGACAGAAAAACTATTGAAAGTGAAACCGAAATTATGCGACAACAACGTTTCAGACCAGAAATCCGGCGGTCCGGACGCGGGCCACGGCAGCGGCGGTTCCGACCCGCAACTGGCACCGGCGAACAACGGTCCGGTGCCGTGGCATCACCTGATACCGTATCTGACGTCGCAAATGTCCGACGCTCCGGTCGGCGGCGTGTGTGACACGGAGGAAGACGTGGAAGAGGAGGAGGAAGTGTTCGAGGACGGCCACAGTAGGACGGACGACAACGGACGGGACGGTGACGCCGCGCGTGGCAACGACGCACGAGAGTCGCGCGCACGCGACAATGATGGTGGCGGCGGCAACAACAACGGCAATAATAACAATGCAACCGTGGATTTTGAGCCGGGTGAGCGCGGTTGTGTGATATGCAAGCACGGTGGTGGAAACTGAGCGAAAACAGAAACGAAATTGCTCGACAGTACACCATGCATGACGTCGGTTGCACGTGAAAGATGGAAGTGTCAGTGAGATTACTCTCCCCTCTCACTCCAAATATGTAGTTGAATTGTCAGACACAAATGGGTGTCACTTGGAAAATGTTGCTACACAAATCGTTTACGCAATAGCAACAATTTCCAATGCAGACAGACCATGCGCGTCTGCTATTCGGTTGACCATTTTGCAAGTGGACTCACCGTTGAGATTATCACAACTGAAACGCAGTTGCATTGTGATGTGATCATTACTTTTTCTTACACTGAAAAACGACGTGTTGTTTGCAGTGGAACTTGAGACGGACGAAGACTTGGAGGATGACGACGACGTGTTCACCGACCAGGATGAGCTCGACGACATCGGAGCGAACAACAACGGCACGAACAAGAGCGACGCGTTGACGTTGGACGTCGACTTCGCCGGACAGAAGCGGCGCGCGAAAAGCTGCAGTGCACTGCCGAAAGACAGCAACGAGGCCAAGAATGCACGCAAGGTGAAATACAGGGCACGTCAAACCGAAATTTTGTAGACCACAGGATAAATGGTGCACCTTCAAATGTCGAACCAGAGTGTGTCCAGTCCGGCAACGGTGCACTAGCCGATATCTACGTATACAGTCTAACTCTATAACCGCTCAATTGGGGCGTTTGTATGGCGCTTTGATGCTTGTTGATCATCTGCTACCGAAAAAACACAGAAACAAACGGAAACACAAATCATTAGCGATATTTTGTAAAAAAAACCAACCACACATTTCCAGCAGCGCAGCGGTGTCCTCAGCAAGGAGCACATCCGTCGGCCGATGAACGCGTTCATGATCTTCTCGAAGCGTCATCGTCCGTTGGTGCACCAGCGGCATCCGAACCAGGACAATCGAACGGTCTCGAAGATACTCGGCGAATGGTGGTACGCGCTCGCGCCCGACCAGAAACAGGAGTATCACAGTCTCGCGATGCAGGTGAGATTGATTGTGTTCACGTTTATTCACAAGCACGCACGACGGTGAAGGTGGGACACAGTGAATTTGCTGCCATATCTGGTGATTTAGGGCGTCACATCTGTAGGCGGCAGATTTATCGTTCCACCACACGCCGGACTTTTTCCACCCATCCAACCACCCACCCATCCATCCATCCATCCATTTTATTTTGAAAAACAGGAAACTCCGATAGAACTGTACGAACGGACAAATGCACTGTATGCAATTCTTGAAACGGACAAATTTTGCTTGTTCTTTGAAATTTTGGAACAATTCGTTGTTACGTTTTCCAACTAAACTTGTTTCGAATTTGCTAGACTACTCACTGTTCGCTCATCATTCAGGTGAAAGAAGCGCATTTCGCAGCGCATCCGGAATGGAAGTGGTGCAGCAAGGAGCGGCGAAAGTCGAGCTGTCGAAAGGACTCAATCACTGGTGAGTATATGAGAAGGAAAATGAACAGCAGAAAATTCTAAAGAAGATCTCTAAGCAGACACGAATATTCGACAAGAATGATGTACAAAGGACAAAAACACAATTGAAAAAAGTTCCATTATCCGACAGACGACCACGAGATACTTGATGTTGACGAGACGGACAGTCACGAGATGAACGACGACAACGGTGAACTGCACCAGCAGCAATCCTCGGACTCGTCTGCCGTTGAAACGGTCGACTCGCCGCCATCGACAGAGGAGGAGTCCGAAAAACGCAATCGCGCCGAAGTTGAAATGCTCGAACAACAACAACAACACCAACTACAACTACAACAACAACAACAACAACAACAACAACAGCAACAACAACTACAACAACAACAACAACAACAACAACAACAACAACAACAACAACAACAACAACAACAACAACAACAACAACAACAACAACAGCAGCAGCAACAACAACAACAACAACAACAACAACAACAACAACAACAACAACAACAACAACAACAACAACTGAACACCAACTTGCAAACCGCCGCTGCCGGTGTTGTTACGGCAAAACAGCCGACAGCTGGCGGCGGATTGTTATGCGTACTGGCGGATGCTCGTGCCAGCCTGTCGTCAACGCCATCTGGTAATCAGGACGTGTCGCTGATCAACAACAAGCCAAATGTGTCAGTGGCAGCGCCAAGCGTCACCACGACACAACCACAACAGCAGCATCACATTGCCGTACAACTGCAACCGCAACAAGTGCAGCAGCAGCAACAACAACAACAACAGAAACAACAACAGCAACAGCAACAACAACAACAGCTACAACAACAACAACAGCAACAGCAACAGCAACAACAGCAACAACAACAGCAACAACAACCACAACAACAGAAACAACAACAGCAACAACAACCACAACAACAACAACAACAACAACAACAACTACCACTGCCGACACATGTTCGTTTTTACCTCACTGATCAAACGTATTCAACAAACCGTTGAGTTGTATAATGAGCAACAAATATTTACTCAAATTTTTATTAGTGTGGTTACTCAACACCCAGCAAAATGTTCAACAAATTGCTGAATGTGATAAGTTTCGTCAGTGGGTCTAATCTAAGCACGTCAGTCTACCTGTCAATTGGTGCGTTCTGGCATTACTTGACTCAAGCGAACTTATTTGGCTGCATCAAGCTGGTTGCGCAAATCAGTGCGTTTCTAGTCAAAAGTAGCGAATTGTCAATAATTTACAGTTCGACCGTACCCGTAAAGTGTCACCATTTACCTAACAGGTGCAATACCTACTGCCAACGGTGCAGCACAACGCCAGCGCGCAGTACGTTCAAATGGCGCTTCCTGGCAACATTCTGGCGCTGCCGGCGAACCCGACCAACAACGGTCGACCGACCGTAACCGTACAGACCATCGTACAGCACGCGAATGGCACGAAGCAACTGCTGCAGTGAGTTGCATTTGCGCTTGTGGTTTTTTTATGGATCCAGAGACGAGAGCTTTTTTGTGCGTGCGGACTTTTTTGTTGGTAATGTTTCACAGAGTTCACAATACAAACACACTGGCACCGTGTACGCGCGGTGACGCGCGCGCGCTGCCGTGATATCGAAATCCACGGTCACGGATTTTTGTTTAAAAAAATCATCATGAAGCAAAAACATTTTGAATAACAACAAAACTATATTTTCACAATTCGTAATCGTGTGCCTTCTCTGCGCAGATACACACTGCCGGAAGGCGTACAGCCGCATCAAATTCTGTTACCCGTGCCAAGTGGCAACCTGACCATTGGCGGCAACAGCGACGCAGCACCGCCGCCAACCTCGATTGTGCTCACCACGTCGACTGGTGCCGTGTCGCTGGGTGCGCTGCCACAACAGCAAATTCACCAACCACAACATCATCAACAACAATCACAACGACCACAGCAACAGCAATTACTGCAGACGGTGAACTTGCAACCGGTCGCCTGTACAGCAACGTCATTGCCGTCGCAGCAGCAACAACAGCAACAAACAACCGCTGTTACCTTTGATTCGGCTGACGACAAACGCGTCGCCCAGGATACGACGGACTCAACGAATGCATCGGCCGAATCGTCGGCTCCATCCATCCGTCGCACGTTGTCTCCCGCACAGCAGCAGCAGCAGCAGCGACAGAAGTTTGTGCTGAAGCCGACACCGGCGCAGCTGGGCCAAGCGAAGGGCCAGGTACAGTTTGTACGTTGATGATGATGCTTGTTTTGGGTGGACATGGGAGGGGAGACCACTGTTTGCCAATCGCGTTTGATGAATTTGTTTGTGGCCGGAAATACAAGAACAGGGAAATGGGACGAAAGTGGATGACAGTGACGTAGTGGCACTGTGTACCCTCCGAACTTGCATGTACATACAAAAAACCTTGTCAGTGTGGTTCGGGTTTGTAAACACACAAAACACCGAAATTTGACATTAAAAAGTTTTTATGGAAACTTCTTAAATAGGAGCGAGGTTTTTTCTTTGTAAGATTTTGACAGTCGTGCTGACATGAATACGTTCAACAGGCCCGTCGTCACTCGAGCAAGTCTTCGGTCGGCGACGGCGCGTCAGCGTGCGGCAGCAGTGTGAGCGACATTCCCACGCCGAATGTGCCGGTTGTCGCACAGCAAACGGCCGGTGGGGAGCCGGAGCAACAGCAACAACAACAACAACAACAACAACAGGAGAAACAACGCCAACAACATCAACTGCCGACACCGACACTCGTTCGACCACCGCTGACGGCGCCACCGAACGTCACCATCACTCGAGCGCCAGATGAGGTATATCGTTGATTTTGACAAAACGTGTCCGAGCAAAAATCACGTCAATTTGATTCGAAGTAAAAACACACGCCTGAGAATTTCAAATTTGTTCACCTATTTACGTAACTTTTTCACGTGAACGAATCAGCCAAATAGAAAGTCCGGGTTGCTGTGCATGGCGAGCGTGTGTTTTAGAGCGCATGACGTCATTTCGGGTTCACACATTCAAAAAACATAAGCTGTTGATAAATTGGTTGTGTTGTCGAGTTTTGGTTTTATTACAAAGCAACTGGACGCTACTTACTTGTATTTCTGGCTTTTCCGACTGTCTATTCACAAGAATCAATCACAATCGATTGCATATTCCAGCAACCAAAACGAAACGACCCACTGAAACCGACCAACAACAACAACCACACCGTGGCATTGTGCGCCGGCGACGGCATAAAGGTCTCCGCCGCGAGCTCACCGAGTCGCAGTTCGTCACCGTCGATTATGAAATCGAAACTGGCACTGCGCGATCACTTGAAGCCGATCACGGTCGACACGAGCGCCGGGCATCAGTTGGACGACGCCGCCGATTCGTCGTCCGCCGATAGCGGCATGTTCCTGAAGCCGCCGTCGTCGAGCGACACGACACTGCAGATGAACGGTGAAATGCGCAGTCCGACGGTGCAGTTCAAGCGACAGGACAAAGAAATGGACCAGTGAGTGTGTGGATTGTGGTCTCGGTGGTCGCGGGGTGCTGTGACAGCGAGGTCGCTGAGAGAGGCCGAGCTTTCTTTAAGATTGATCACGGCACTTTGCTGGGTGGCGGCATCGAACAATGTTGACGAGAGCTTGTGTGGCATGAGTCCTAGCTAGCCCCCCATTGTTTTCACAGTTTAATACGCAATTTTGATGTTCTATTTTGCAATCAGCACTTTCGCAGCGTATCATTCCATTATTTCCAGAGTGCTCGATCGAGTGAACTTCGGCGTGAAGTTCGCCAAACTGCCCGAGTTCAATCCACAGGCGGGCGACTGCAATCCGGCGTCGTTGCCGTCGACGCCGTCCGCCGTGATTCGATCGTTGCGCGAGAAACAGAATAAACAAGGTTTGATGGTTTTCTTTCTCGGATACTTTATAAACACAAGCAGAAAGAGAACAAAAAACTGTTTTGTCGAAATAATTCAATAAAAAAGTTATTTTGAAGTTCATAAAAAATAACCAGACGACGGCAGCAGCACGCCAAACAGTCGGACGCAGTGCACGCCACGCACGCCGGGCGGTCGCCGTGCGGGCAACATTTTCTTTGGCTCCGATTTCAATCCACAAGAAGCGACCGCGCTCAGCATACAAAGTTAGTTCGTCGGTGGATTTTGTTATTCGTAGAATTGCTGTGTCTCGTGTGATTTTGCCGACTGAAATTGTCTAGTGAGGTTCTCTTTGATTTTGCGTAATTTCAATATCTGTCGTTCAATATAAGTTGACTGTTCTGTTTCGTCCATCGATTGAGTCATTGTTGTTTTTTGGTTTAGTGCCAGCTGTAACCGTGGAGCAAGAACAACAACAACAGCAACAACAACAGCAACAACAACAGCAACAACAACAGCAACAACAACAGCAACAACAACAACAGCAACAGCAACAACAACAACAACCGTCCGACAACAGCAGTTGCACTCCGATGTGTTCGCCAATGATGCCGAAAACACCAAGTGATGGTGCGAGTCAAGAGAAGTCGGCCAGTCGAAAGTTGCTCGATCAACGACGTCAATTGGTTATGAGCTTGATGGAGCAGGAGGGAATGTTTCCGTCAAGTGAGCATTTTTAGCTTCTACGGTCGCCATTTCAGGATTTTTTATTTGGCATGGTGGTTTATTAAAGTCATTTTCTGTCCTTTCGACTTTGACTGCATGCATTGGATGTTATCAGACAATCTCCACAGAATGAGTGGACCAAATCCGTCAACTTTCGATTTTATTGCTCACTTCGTGTTTTACAACGTTTGATTCACTCAGTTTTTTTCAGACCATGCTACTGCTCTGTTCCAAGCGATCCACAGCGACGTATTCCCGACGAAACAATCGTTGCAAATGAAAATCCGTGAGATCCGTCAGAAGATGATGGCCAGCGTTCAGTCGCCGTCGACGCCCAGTGCCGCAGCGCAATGCAGCCCACGACGTGAGCAGCTTTCTTCTATTTATTCTCGTTTGCCTTCGTTTTGATTTGTTTTATACGCACCAATTCACGCACACCTTTTTTGCCGCTACTATTTTTTTCAACCTATGTTGCGTGAAACGTTGAGCGGTGTTTTCTTGGTGCTTTCATTTCTGTTGTTTATAGTTTTTCAATGCAATGAACAACGGTTCGGTCATGAATGATGTACATTGTACCTTTTTCTAGTCGCACCAAGCTACCCCACGAACGGCAACAACAGTCTGCACGTGCCGCAGGCGACGTCAGCAGCCGAAAGCGACCGATCCAATTCGCCAAGTCCGTGCCAACAACCAACGAAACAAACGCACGTCAAAGCGTGCTCATCAACCGACGAATCGAACGCACAAACGAGAAAAACTACAGATCGTCAAGTTCAACCGGACACCAGTCAACAAACGTTGGTCAGCTGTGGTGTCTCGTCTAGCACCTCGACATTATCAGTGGTTTCATCAACAACGAGTTCAACTGGCTCATCGAGAAGAAAGTCGTCAACCAGCGGCAGCGCCCTGAGCACGTTTTACAGCGCCAGCAGTAGCTCTGGAACCAGCCCGACGAAGCATTTGATGCCGATCGCGTGATGTTGTTTTGTTGTTTTCTTTCGTCAATAAATTGTTTTCTGTGTCTTTTTCAATTTAAATTTGATATTGCTTTCTTCTGGAACCTTTGTTTTTTTTATTTTGATTGATTAGCGGTAGCTGTATCGCGAGGAATGTTTTTGAGAATTTCTATTCTTATTCGTTTTTGATTGAGTCATTTCTGCTTCTTCACATGTGTATATTTGCAGTACTCGTGAAAACGCCTTGCGCGATCTTGTGTGTTTTTTTGCCATGCTTTGTAACTGAGTCAGACGCGTGCGTTGTCAATGTTATTTTTTCTCGTTTCGGTGTAAATCTTTGTTGCTAGAAGCATAACCAAAAATTGAATTGAATGTTTATTGGTGATTATCTAAATGATGTTGGATTGGAGTTCTAAGTTTCACGTTCATTCATAGCGTTTGTACTGATATTGATTGTTTGCGACTTTAGATCGTGAATTGACTTGTGAGGTTACGCCGGGTAAACCAAGAAAAATTGACTGATTTTATTCGTTTTGGTAATCCAATGTGAACGACACGGCTATATTAACGGTGATCTTAACATTTTTTGCTGAAACAAAGATTAACACTCTCAATTTGTTGCCACTCTGGTTAGAAGTTTCTCATAGAACTTGCGGGTTAAACAGACTAGATAAGTTGTTACTGGTGGTCCTGCGGCATGCAGATTTTTGATGGAAAAACCTCAGTCATTGAATAGTGTTCTGCAAAATTTAACAAACTGTTTTTGTATGTTTTGTTTAAATTTTGAGTTTTTCACATAAATTGATTTCATTAAGTGTATCTTGGACATTTATAGTTTTGATCTTTAGCACTAGTATTGTTTTACTATGTCGTGTTCGAAGAAAACTTGTTCAGTTTTTTATTAAGTAAGCTTCTTTGCATTTATAATTATTCCTTATTCATACAATGTATTATTATGAAATTTTAGGTTCTGCGACTCAGTGCGTTCGAAGGCGTCTGAAGGAAACTAGTTTCAGTGTTTATGTGTCAATTCAAAATCGCCTAAGTGACCAAACCCTGTTTAGGGGATTCGGATCACTTTGCCAGTTTTGAATTCGCGCGTCATGTAAGAAACTGTCTACCTATGTACAGTGCCAGCCATAATTAATGCGCAGTTTGAGTGCCATGGAGCTCCGTCGAGCTCGATGGAGCTCGCAGTCTTGTTACACACAAAGTATAGAGGGGCGGAGTTTAGGTGTGTGCATGCACGCGTGTTAAAAGGCTGAGAGATGTGGAGCTCCACAACTATCGCAAGAAAAATGAGCGCGCGCGCCCGGCCCAGCCTATCAAATACACAGGGCTGCTGTGGAGCTCGATCGAGCTCGCTGGAGCACCATCGCTATCTACGTTGCGCATTAATTATGGCTGGCACTGTATCTATGCGCGAATTGAGTCTCAGGAACAAAAAACATCATAGTTTATGTTGTCCTGCAATGCTTGTGTAGGTGAATTGACCTTTAATTTTTCTAGTATTCAATTTGATTTTTACGCCAATGTCATAACATTATAAGAGCGGACCTTTTGGTGAAATTTCACGTTTATTGAAAGTATCTCGGTTTTGTGATAAAGCATTTCGTTTGACTTACTGATTGATGACCTTACATTGTATGTAGGCATTTAGTCGAGAAGCTTCTGTGAACGTTTATTAAAAAATAATGTTTGCAAAAATTCGGTCAAATAAAAATGATAATGAATTATGGAAATAATCAAAACTAAAAAATGTCCAATAAAAGCGACAACAGCGTTTGATGAATTGCTTAATTTTTCCGATAATCTTGCTAAATTCGTGTTGCTGAAAAGTAGGGACACACAAAATGTTTCCTTTAATCCGCGAGACTACCAATATCTGGATGTGCAGGTTGTTAGAAAAAAAGTGTCTCTGAAAATTTTTTGGCGTTTTGTCTCTGAACAGTCACAAGTCAATCTCAAACAACTGGATCGTCAAAAGAGCCATCAAAATTTTTCTTCAACATCAAACGCACATGAGAAAAAACTCTTAATACGGAGAGTCGCAGTTTCTTGTTGGTTGAATGTTTTTTTCTGTCAGAATAGCATTTCAACCAGTTTTGTTCAGCGTCCGTCTGTGCGTAAATAAGCAGAATAAATGTGACCGTAGAAGCGGGAAGCACTCCATGTACGAAGTGTGTAAAACGAAATTATTCAATACAGATTTCTTTATGCCTTTAGTATGTTGTGTTTGACTGTCCGAATTATACCATTACCATCCACCAAAAGTTTTCTTTCTTCCATCATCAAATTTCCATTCCTGCGGTTCAACTGCTTCACTGTTTAATCGAAAAAATGGACTACGCCCTTTTTCGGCATAAGTTTGTCGCGATTCGTGCTGCAATATTCGTGAGTTTGCACGGTTTTTTTCGGCGGCTGAAATCCGCAAAGCTTTTTAATTTCCTAATTTTAATTTCATTAAAACGATCACTTCAAGAGCTGCGAAACTCAAAAAACAGCAAAGAAACATGGCTGTATTACAATACGACAGCTTCAGATTAGAACTTTGCCCCACAATTGGCCCCACTTTATTGCGTAAACCCAATTCAACTTTGTTAACAAGTCTCCAAAAATAAAAGTTACAACAATTATCATGTAATTGTGCCCTGTGTTCAAAGGTCCCAAAAAATACTGATTGCTGCGTTACGCACCGGTTACAACAAATAACTGCACTGTTTTCAGAGCAAGACTTTTCTTACACAGTTACCCTACACTCCTCATAAATCCATTTCAAATCGTTTTCAACACCAACAACGAAAAGGTCCAAATAACCTCTAATAACCAAATAACGCAGGCAATCTCTTTGTTCTCACTGCTGTTGTTGACCAGTTTCAAAAGTTGCGCCAATGTCGACATGCGCTGCGCGAAACAGCCACGACAGATTGGCGGAAACACGCAACGGCTGTGCTTCAACTTTCCATTTGAGTTTGTCAACTGCGGTATTTTTGTACAGTTTTGTTATTTGTTTTTCTAGCAAACTTTTCACTGAGAAGACTAAGCCAACAAAATATACACTGAACATACATAACAAATCAACTCCACCGTGTTGAGCTTTTGCACCGAGCGGCGTATTACGTTACGTTGAACAATTATGTTTTTTATGTCTGCCGAAAATGACACAGACTGATTGTATGATTGGTAGTCGTATAAACATACCGACAAACGACATTTTCCGAAGTCGATTTTTGGGTTGCGGGGCTTTCGTGATTTTCTGACAAAACAGTTTTTCAAACAACTGCTTGCCTGCATCTCTTTCCAAAGAAAGAAAAAAAACAATTGCTTTATACCTAAACGTATTCATTTGATACTGTTTGCAGTTTAACGAAACTCACCCTCGACGACGTCTGCAGCGACGGTGACGCCGTGGACGTGTTCTTCATGAGCTTCGCGGCACCGACAATCTTGGCGTCACTTTTGCTGGCGCTCACCGCACTGGTTACCGCGTGCCAGGTGTACGTGCTGACGAGCCGCTGGCACGAATACCACCTGGAGTCGCGGTGGAGTTTCTGGGTAGGCGTCCGACACATTGCAGCACTAACATAGTAACGTGAGAACAAGAAAAAATGTGAGCAAGAGCGTGAGCTTAGGCGTTAGCGTTAGCTTCTAACCTAAACCTAAACCCAAGTCTGAGCCTTTCAACATCAGACTGCATAATAAGCACGTCACGCATAGTCAGCATGCTGTCTGTGCGGAGGAGGCGGCGAGTGTGTCCTGCACAGAAGCCATATATGCATCACGTGACCACCAAACGAACGAATCAGCTGATTGCCTATAATTTTCACAGTTCGACTGTTATATAATTCCAGGACTTCTCAGTCACGACGACACTGACGGGCGCGTGGCTGTGGGCGACCGGTTCGTTCATGACCGCCGTCGGCGCCATGAAACAGTACAGCGTCGGTGAGCAGCTGGCGGCGCAACTGTTGCAGATAGACTCTTGCACCGACGACACGCTCGGCATGTGCGTGGTGCGACTGGACAGTTGGGGATCGTTCGCGCAATTGAACGTGGTGACGGTAAGATGATAGGAATCGCCGCTGAATTTGTCCTGATTTCGGGTTGTTTGTTGTTTCCGGTGAACTTTGGGCGGCGTGCCAGCTGTGCATTCCGGTTCAGGTCATCAGCCGTTTATGGAGGTTTTTTTCCACTGCGACCACAACAACACGCCGAGATACAGGTAATCCACGTTCCATCATCCGTATCATGCCCATTCGCGAGCGAAGCGGAGCGGAGCGGACAGCGGATGCAGGCATAATATGGCCCATCTATCGTTCGCGCTAAAATTCCAAACTTTCTGTGCCTCGCATTGTGAGAAAAAAAGGAGCTGAGAAATTTTTCTCCTGCACACAGGTAGACAATCCACAGATACGCTGTGTGCACGAGAAATTTTTTCGTGGTGATCTTCTATACGCGCTGTGTGCGCAAAACATCGATTCTGAATTCGCTGTTTCTTATTCTTCTATACCCCTTTTTTTTCGACCATGTCATAAAATGTGTACGCAGTTTCAGTGATACTTAGAAAATTCTGACTGTTATGATAAAAACATTTCCTTAGGTAAAAATTTCTAAATTTTTCAAATTTCGAATTTATTTTTTTCTACGATGGTTTCCCAAGGCTCAAAATTTGTCTTTTTGCACAAAATGACGAAAAAACGCGTATTTTGACGTGTATTTGCGACTTCTGCGCATGAAACAAACCGTTATTTGACAAATCACAAAGTTTCCGGGGTAACCAACAGCGGAGAGTTTGAATTTGACCTTTATTTTTTAAAAAAATAAAGGAATAGCAGTTAAATAACTAAAATCGTGACGATTTCGGACGAATCGGCCGTGAAAATTGGCGAAATCGTTCCAAAAACAAAAAAAATGAGAAACTGGTGTAGTTGGGGGTAATATAATGCGCTGATCACGAATTTTGAATTAGTTTTCTTATGTGAGCAACTCTAGATACTGAATCGTGACGATTTCGGGCGAATCGGCCGTGGAAATTGGCGAAATCGGTCCAAAAACAAAAAATGAGAAACTGGTGTAGTCCGGGGTAATTCAATGCGGTGATCAAGGATTTTGAGTTAGTTTTCTTATGTGAGCAACTCTAAATACTGAATCGTGACGATTTCGGGCGAATCGGCCGTGGAAATTGGCGAAATCGGTCCAAAAACAAAAGATGGGAAAATGGTGTAGTTGGGGGTAATTCAATGCGCTGATCACAAATTTTAGGTTCGTTTTCTTATGTGAGCAACTCTAGATACTGAATCGTGACGATTTCGGCCGAATCGGTCGTGGAAAATGGTGAAATCGGTCCAAAAACAAAAAAGTGAGAAACTGGTGTAGTCCGCGGTAATTCAATGCGCTGATCACGGATTTTGGGTTAGTTTTCTTATGTGAGCAACTCTAGTTACCGAATCGTGACGATTTAGGGCGAATCGGCCGTGGAATTTGGCGAAATCGGTCCAGAACCGAAAAACAAGAAATGGGTGTTTTCCAGCGTAATTCAATGCGCAGATCACGTATTTTGGATTTGTTTTCTTATGTGAGCACTCTACATACTGAATCTCGACGATTTCGGGCGAATCGGCCGTGGAAATTGGCGTATGCTGACTGTGACGATTTCGAGCGAATTGGCCGCGGAAATTGGCGAAACCGGTTTAAAAACAAAAAAACTGGAAACCCTGTAGTCCAGAGTAATTCAATGCGCTGATCCCGGATTTTGGGTTAAATTTCTAATGTGAGCAATTTTTGATACCGAATCGTGACGATTTCGGGTAAATCGCCTATGGAAGCTGACGACATCTCTCCAAAACGAAAAATGGAAAAATTCTGTGCGCTGATGCCCAATGGGAAGTACGGAAGAATAAACGAATTCTGAATATTGTTCAATTTTTGGGGCTTATGTAAAAGTCAGAATATTATCTAAAAATGCGGAAGACGCATATAAAAGGAGGAATATGGCTTTGCGTAAGCAGTGAGTAACTTGGCTTGACAACTATTTTCAAATCTCTGATGTGGCACACGGATACAAGTACATAAGAGCCATATTTTTGCGCCGTTTATTCATTATTCGGTTGCACATGGTAACCCTCTTACTTTTTCGACAAACGAAGCGTTCACATTCGATGCATGGTGACCTAAAATTTATTCATTATTCGGTTGCACATGGTAACCCTCTTACTTTTTCGACAAACGAAGCGTTCACATTCGATGCATGGTGACCTAAAACCACTAAAATAGAGATTAGATCTTGGATCACTGACACTGCTTTGCCCACGACAAAGCGTTGCGCAGAGGTAATGGTGAAGGCAATTGTTCACGGGACGGACGGTTGAGCCAACATCCACTCTCTTCCTACAACAATCCACAGGATTTCAGTACCTTCGGGTTTTTGGAACTGGGGGAGGAGGATGAAAATCAACGGAAGACAACACATTTTGTCACTGGTGTGTGCGTACGTACAGTATGGCCGAACTAATAAGGCAGTCCATCAAGGTGGGATCAGTCACAGACTAGGAGTTGTCTTTTTCAAAAAATGCCAACAGAATTCCCAATTATATGTGCAAAGGAGAAAGAATGAACATGATAGCACGAAGAATCCATTAGTTAAAAAAACACGTCAAATTTGGTACACAATTGGGTTTCTGAACGTCTTTTTCTTATTCAAATTCAAAAGCTGCCATGTTTACTCGGCCATTCCGTACGTCAACAATTAAGCTTTGCAGTCTTAATTTTTTTTGTTTCTGCACAGAGTTTGCAGGATTTCGTACATGCTGTGATTTCCAACTAAACTGAAGAGGACAATCGAAAAACGGTTTTCAAGATTTTTTACGTTTTTCAGCAAAACAAACGCGGCACAAAAATATAACTCTTATGTACTTGTATCCGTGTGCCACATCAGAGATTTGAAAATAGTTGTCAAGCCAAGTTTCTCACTGCTTACGCAAAGCCATATTCCTCCTTTTATATGCGTCTTCCGCATTTTTAGATATATTGTCTCTTGTCTTAGTTCTACGACTCACTGCGTTTACCAGCGACGTCGTGTGTCGAAAGAAACTCAGTCTTGGTTTTTCGTTCTTCCAGTTTTCCTGTTTTCTATTTTCTTTTTCTTGCAGCTCCTATTGCTGGCGCTGCCGGTGTTGTGCGCCGTCACGGCCTACTGGATAATGCGCGAGTCGGAGCCTCACCAGAGCCGTGTGCAGTTCGACGTGCTGGACGGTGTGGACGCGCAGACGAACTTGATCAACAATGCGGACCCAACAAAATCAACCATCGGCAAAACCTATCAGCAACAATGAGAAACTTTTACTTCGTTGTTCTTTTTAGTGAAAGAATCTCTGGTCGTGAAAAACCGGGAAGCTGTTTATCGCTCTGCAAAGGGGACTGCGGTGTGGACTTTATGACAGCGAACGTTTTTTATGGCCAGATTTTTTTAGCGAAAGTTCATCATTTGGGAAACTGGTACATTGCAAGTGGCAGACAAATTCGATGCATACAATACTTTCCTAAGATGGTTCCAGCTTCATTGTTGAAGAGTTACATTAATTTTTTTCATAAAGTTTTAACCGCTTGGATCAGGTTGTCCATTTAGTTGTTTCACACAGTTCCTGTTGATTTGATTGTTGTCTGTATTTTCTGGGTTTCTACGACTCAATGCGTTTGCAGCTACGTCGTGTCGAAACTGGTTTTTTTTCGTTCTTTCCGTGTTTCAAATTTTTTCTATTCTGCCCAATCTGTCCTGATCACGTTTTACCAATTTTGAATTCCCGCGTCATGCATAAAACTGCTTGTCGATCTCTGCGCGCATTGAGTCTCGGCAGCAAAATAAAAGATAAAAATACATTGCACTTCGTAAGTTACCATTGGAAACTTCGTGTTTTGCTGAAGAGTGAAAACGTTCAATCACATTTCCTCACCTTATCATACAGTACATTGTTGTTGACAGAGAAACTGACCTTATTGGAAAGTTCAGATTTATGACCCTTAGTGCAGAAAGTGAAACTAATTTGTTCAGAACAATCCTCATTGACACAGTAATACTGTTGCGAAAAGTACTTTTTTTCTAGACATTGTGTGCCAACATTGAGTCGTGAATAAAAAAGTATGCTACACCCTGCCGCGTTAAATACATGGCGCCAGATTACACAGAACGAACGAACGAACAATAATCTTTTATCATTGTGAATGTTCGAAAGATTTACTGGAAAAGAACTTTTTCCTGGCGTCGAATTGAAACAATGTGTAGCTTTGAAAACCGTTGGAAACACACAGAGACGTAATAGACTTGTGTGCTTCTAAAACTCTCAGCGGCTTTGAAAGAGAGCAAAACTGGATTTCTTGTTGTTGTTACCCTTTAGCACCTGTCAACGAATGAATTTTCAACCTCGAAATGTCAAAAGGAGACAATCTTTCACAAAACACAGAGACAGGAAGAAACATAACAACAAGTGCGTCAAGTCAAGTCTAAGTGGACGCAATTTTCAAACAATAAATCTTATTTCGAAAAAAACAAAAAAAACTTGAAAGGTAGAAGTACTAAGCAAGCATTTTTTATTCCTATCACACTGAGTGATCGGTCCCTTGCGGCAACAACTGGAAAACAAGAGAACTCCCGTAGAACCGTTCAAATTGATTAGTAATGTTAAAGAAATAAAAGTCAGCAAAATAATTTAAGAAAACCGGAACGACAACAAAATTGTTACGAGCTTCGCAACTACAAATGCACTTCTGTGAAACCTATCCGGTGGTTTTACGATGTGCCATATTTTTTTGCTTCGCGCGGCAATCCACAAAGCAAAAAAATTTTGCCGCCTTTTTCGGTGAAATTTCAGTTCCCATTTTGGTCATAATTTGTCATTTTTCTCAGCTCCGTATACGCAGGTTTTTGTCCCGAAAAAGCGCTGTTTCGTTCTGTCGCGCGTTCTTTTTCTCTAAGAGCAAGAAGATTTAGTGGTTTAAGAAAAAACACGTACACTTTTTGCATTGAAAAGTTGAAAAAGCCGTGTTTATTCTCATGTTTTTGCTGTTTTCTCATAGTGAATAACTCTTGTCCATATAATGCCCTATTTCATTGTGTGGTGATGGAACATGGTGAGTCTGTCGCCATATGCGGTCGAAAAAAATCGCTTTCCGCTGCCCGCAACGCATACACAGATGAACTCTAAATTATAGGCAATCAGCTGATTGGTTATTGGCGAGCACGTGATGGATGCGTTCTGCGCAGGCATTGCTGTGCGCAGGCGGAGTCTGGTTTTCACAGAGTGCATGCATCCCGTGATCTCGCCAAACCAATCAGCTGATTGCCTATAATTTAGAGTGCGACTAGAGGTTCGCACGGCGTATGGCGGCAAAACTAAATGCACCTGGTTCCATCCGGCACATACCGTATTACCCCCATTAAACCCCCCCCACCATTAATCCCCCCCCCCACCAATAAACCCCCACCCCCCGACCAGTTTCCAAATAATTCCCCCCCCCCACAAATAATCCCCCATGGGGGTTAATTGGAAACCTGTTTGAAACACATACCCAGCGAATTCAGTGGCTGAATGCAGTGAAAATGATGACGTGCTACCAAAAGCCCCAAATGGATGAGTTAATGGGGTTTATTGGTGGTAATACGGTACATAGTCGTTTATCATATTCTTCACTCTTGGTTGCTGACTCAATTCAATTCAGTCCTCTAGTTTATACCGGTGTGTTTTTTATGGTGATCTGAAATTCCAATTACTGAAACAAAACTTCGAAAAACAGACAAAAATTGTAAAAATTAGTGCGAGAAAAAAGATGATTTCGTCGCACCAATTCGGCACCGGCGGCTTCGGCAGTGGCGGCGGCGGTCGAAATCGCCGGTCGTCCAAGTATCTGGAGCGCGAGTTGAACGCGCGCAATAAACGCCTCGCGAAAGCGCTGTTCGGCGCTGAAGCTGCTGAGAGCGGTGGGAGAAAGGACAGCGCGGCTTCGCTCGTGAAATGTCAGAGGCAGCAGCGGGCATGGTTTTTCTTTGTTCTTTTTGTTCAGTTTCGCTCTTTGTGATGGAACGAATTAACAATTTTATCAGGGACTGATATTGTTGTTCAAATCGATTCTGCCATGTGCAAGTTTTTCATACTGCCAGTGTCCTCCAACAAATTCTATGCCGTTTTATCGGCAAAACGGTCATTTTTGAATTTGCCGCCTTTCGAGGAGGCAGAGGTGCGTGCGGCGGTACCAATATTTCAAAGGCTTACAGATCACTGGTGCTCTCAAGACAGAGTCGCGGGCTGCAATGACTCCCTATTTTAAAGCAAGGGAATTGGCTCACCGGACGTCCAGTCGCCCACGGGCCCGCTAGCAGCGCTTTCTGGCGTTGCTGAAACCAGGCCAATACGAACAATTGACGAAAAAAGTCTCTCTCACATTTGTTACAGTGACTCCGCGTGGCTCGATCGACGCTCGAAGCACGAACAGCAGCGGCAGCAGCCGGCTGACGGCGGCGGAGAATGGCGGCGCACAGAGGTCGGCGAATGCGACGAATCTGCCGCTGTCAAGCTCGCCGTCCGAACGAACGACGACCAATCAGGATCAGGAGGAGGAGTCGGCAGCGGTGGCGGCCGATGGGTCGACAGAGGCAGCCGACGAGAGAGCAAACTGGAAGCGTGCCTCCGTCAAGAAGACGATCTCCGGTCTCGTACGCAACATGTCGACGATGTTCCAAGCGGTGAAACCAGGTCGGTGGTTGGCTGTGTCGCGGGCGGTCGGTCGGTTGTTGTTCGTGACGTGACACGGCGGTGTCATTATTGCCTTTTGACCTTCTTACCATGGTACCCCTGATACAATGTATGGTGTGCAATTTGAGAAATAAGTCACCAAAACAACACGGGGGGGGGCAACAATTTTGTTGATTAAACTGTGAATGTAGTCACTCGTGTTTGACTCTTTACTTAACAATTTTGTTGACAAATTTATTCACAATTTCATGGACATACTTTTTTCTTGTTTGGCTTGCGGTGTTCTGTTTTGGTTGTGTTTGAAATCGGAATAGTGGTGTTTCTGGGCTCTTTCAAACGATTTTCATCCTAATTTGTGCTGCCATAACCTGCGGTTATTTGTCGCACTGAATAATCAGCAGGCAAAAAAGAAACTATTTCGGCAGCTTCATAAAGACACGAAAAAAGTCATTTCACACAGAATTTTTACAGTTTTAAACTTTGAAAAGCAATCCAACGCCAATTGAAAGCTGCCCCCTGTCGCTTGTGAGCTCGCAGAAAAACATTCATCAGTTTTCAAAATTCTCACGCGCTGTTATTCAAAACTTGAATGTGAATTGCATCTCGCGGAGAACGCAGCCAAAAGGTCAGAACAGTCAGAAGCCGGTCCCATTCCTCAGATCCTGTATAAAAGAACAAACTAAAAAATGCCAAAAATTGAAGGAATTTTTCAAAAAAAAATTCAAAATGGTTTCCATTTGCTCACTGTGTTTTACCGATTGCTACAATTTGACAAGCTGCCTAATCGTCAGCCCTGTGCTACATTTTCAGATAAAAACCGCTGAGAAGCGGCAAGATCGTGCCGAGACCCAACGCGGTAGCTACCGTATACGTATGTACGTGATTCAGTGTTGCCAAAATCAATTACGTTCATACATGTACTTCTGAACAAGTAAAATGTAGATTTTGAAAAGCTGTCAAAGTGACAACCAGCGGGGTGTGATATCAACCTGGCAAAATGGCATGTCAATACAAATGACATTACTGGGCGGTGTGTGAAGTGTGTGACATCTTATGGCAGTGGCAGACAATTTTTTTTCATTTTAAAGCTAAGTATAAAACTTCTCACTCTCTACTGGATAAACCAGAGAGCCAGCGAAAAAGACCAAGGGTGTCTTCTTTGGGCAAAACTTGAAAATGCTGAAAAATTCTCGAAATGATAGCAATAAAACTTGACAATTGAGAGAGGATTATTTTGAAAAGAAAACTCAAAATGGGCAATGGACTGCAATCGATGGCGGATTTTTCTGCGATTATGCCTGGCGGACAGAAGAGTAAGTGGCTTTTATTGCAACTTTACTCTTCCAGTTCTCAGGCATGTGTGAGGCGATGGGACAGGCATCGTTATGATGCGATACTCAGCTATTTTTTTAAAATTTTCAATCTTTTGATATTTCTTCTTCAACCTGAAAACCACTGTGCACAGTGCAGTGCACCACCATTTGTGTTCCAGTTAGACAGTCCGCTACACCCGTAGACGCAACATGCATCCCATAACGACAAAGTGATCTCTCACTTTTTGACGAACGACATGGGGAGTTAGATTTGGCCCCAAAAAACTGACGCATAAATAGTGCACACGGAGGAAACAAAGAATTTCAAGTGCCAATGTCGCCTTTTTGACACGAGACAATTATTTAAATTCAAAATCGGTTCCCTGTAGAATTTTTTTTTCTGCATGTGGCAAGAAAAAGTTGGTCCCAGGTGAAAATATTGCAAAATAAATCACATGGAACTGGAATGCTCCCAAGCACTGTTGCATAACACCGTTTCATGCTGTCTTGAGTTCGCAATTTTTTTCAATTTTCAATTCGTCATTGTTTTTTCCAATAGCTAAAAAGCAAAATTTAACAGAAAAGCTTATAGCTACGCGTTTTAGTGTCTTTCTTTGCCATAAAGTTTTCACGGTTCAACTGGCAGTTTTCACAACCTTCACATTATTCCAGAAAACTTGCTAAGCTCCAACTGCAAGCATTTTGCATGTTGGGCGACTGAAAACAATCGAAAACATCGGCGCACTTGCACTGCGCTGCTATATGTCATCTCAGAAGTATTGAGTGCAAAACTGCGCGTAAAAAACTTCAGTTTGACAAAAGATTGTATGGGCGCTTCTTGAAAAAAATTTGCTGGGCGAATATTATTTTTTCCCGAAACCTGTACATCTTTGAAAACTGCTGTGTCTGTGTGTGTATGAATTTATCATTGTATCGTTATCCAATAAGCTCCCATAGCTGGGTAGAAAAGCTGTGTACACAAATGCGCGTGTCGCTTTGGTTTTTTTGGCTCACGGAAAATTATTCCAGGTTTATTATTAACAGGTGTTTATTCCGCAATTGCATACACATTTTGTCATGCCAGCTTGCATGTGGAACGCATTTTATTGACTGCAAGCAAAGCAGGAGATCGATAACTTGCACTTTTTGCAAGGTTTTTCTGGTCCGTGGATATAAATATGAGCAGAGTTTACTGAAACAATGAAACATTGTTTGCCTTATATCGTTCCGAACATCAATGATTTTGTAATGTAGCAAAAACTATGTCACGTTTCAGAAAAGGTGCTCACAAAATCATATGCTGCTTTGCGTTATACACCCCGGTGAAATCAATCACCACTTGTTTGAATGCCTCCGTTTTCTTTGCATCCTCTCATGCGTTTCAAAATTTGTCTGTTTTATGGATATAGGAACGAAAAAATGCATTCACCACATTAGCAATTATCATCATTTTTAACCGTTTTTTGGTGTTGCGGTTTTCAATAACAGCTTTGGAAAAGGGCATGACCTGCCATTGTATTCTTAAAAATACAGTTCCCATTACCCGTATGTTGTTCGTTCGTGCCAAGATTAGTGATGATGCAGGCCAAGGGTGTAGGTCATGGCCGCACAACGTGCGCCGCGGGTCTGCGGGTCTTGGCCCGAACTGCACAGGTTTTTTGGCCTGGACCGCTGCACAGGCCCGACCCGCATAAAAAAGTTATCCTTGCCAACACCGTAAGCCCGATCCGCAGAACAAAAAAAAACCTGGCCCGCCCCCCAGACCCAACCCGCAAAACCTTAAGAAACTAGCAGATCCGACTCGAAGCGAAGATCTATTGGCTTGCCGCATCCCTAAAAAGTAACCCTGGTCTGCCCACAAGACCGACCCGCATAGAAAAAAAAATTCCTGGACCGTCCCGCAGGCCCAACCCGCAAAATTTTCAAAACCCGCAGGCCCGACCCGCAAGCGAAAGTTTTGGCCCACAACATCCCCAGCCAAGACTTGATTTGTGCAGCTTTTCTAGTCACATTTTCAGCAGATGCAAATAGAGATATATTGAAATAGACACGGTAATTTTGAGAACATAATCAAATTTTCTGCTATATTACCGCGTGCCTTACAGACAGCAGCTTGGATTCATTGCGCTTAGGCTGGAAAATTAAGGTTTCTTATTAGATTTGAAACAACGGTTGATAAAAGCTGAAAACAACCGATCAGGGGTTTTCAGTTCATATTAACATCAGGTAGATCAAATTTTCCAACTTTGTTCATCCCATTTTCTGACTAATCTGAGACTGGGAGGGATTGGATTTCTTTATGGGCTGCGCCGATCATTATTGTAAAACAGAATGGCCGTTATTTTTTTGATGAAATTTCCAAATGGATTTGCTTTATAAATGGAAACTCTGTGCAAATTTTACAGTTAAAATTCAATTTGAAATCCTAACGTTCTTCCTAACTCTTTGTCTTGGATTCGTTCAGAAACGTCGTGTGCACAAGTTAGCAATCTGTTCAGTATCAGCGTTCCTTTGAAATTTCACAGTCCAAACAGGTAGTAAAACATAGACGCGTACAATGTATGCGCAGCAGTATTTCACATGGATATATTTATTATCCCTCTGATAAATTTTGAAGCAAAAGCTGGTTATGTTTTTCAAGTTTTTTTTCACAGAGATATCATTTGCAGGTAAGGACACAGACAATATATCTCCGCTGCGGTTTCAAACGGCTGCATTTTCACAACCATTCCACATATAACTGTAACCATTCTTAATGAAGACCATTTGATTGAAACCGTTAGAAATGGTATGCGTAATTTGAGATGGCCTCACATCAAATAGACCGTTATCCATGTTGTTGTGGTTTTTTTATTTTTCGCGAAGAGATTTTGTAAAAGCCGTTTTTCTTGCAGTGGTTTGGCTCGGCTTAAAAACGCCATTAGTGTTTTTTTTCGGTTTTTGTTTACGTAGCGTTTGTAAACGTCATAAAATTGCTCATGCATCTGCGATTAGGAGGAGTGAAAACGACTGAAGAAAGTTTCTAGCTGAATTGATCCTGTTCTCTATTTTTTTTTGTAAATAAACATCTTGAAAAACAATAAAAACTGCTGATATGTACATGGGTTTTTTTTCCTGCTGCAGTATTTTCATTCCTTTGTTAAACATAAAAGCATTTCAAATACGTGAGCTGCTGCTTCTCATTTGCAGAATATGATTTTTACACATTTTGCCCATTGATACACATGTGAAAAATGCATTTGACTTGACTAGTTCGATGAATTCGATAAATAAACTTTTGATTCTCAACTTGTTGTTATTCTGATTGACCAAATCCGATTCTGCACGTTGTGTGATCTCAGAAATTCAAAAAAAACAGTAGCACCTAAAAAGTAAAACAGACAATGGGTAACAATTTGTCGCGTGAAATACAGAAACATCGCCGCAGAGCACAGCCCGGTTCGACACTACTGCTTTATTCGTTTTTTTCGTTTTGAGCAGAAAAAAATCCAACTTTGATGAGCACCGTACAGTTTTCATCTGTTTTTTTTCGTGCAGAAACCGAAGGCGAAATCGAAGACAGTTCACTGTTACGCTATCGTCCCGGCACCATCTCGGATCTGCTGCGAAAGACAAAGTTCAACAAGCGAGAACTGCAAATGCTGTATCGTGGATTTAAGGAGGTGAATGAACGGTCTCTTTGCACAGTTGTAAACTGGATTGATTCGACTACTCCAGCACCTATTGAGAAGATGTGCAAAACAATCGACAGTTATGCATCCTCCTGGCCTGGGGAGTGGTGCGTCAGATTCTTGTTTGTGCGTTCGGGGGATCGACTCCCGCCTAGGGATGTTTACATATAAGCACTTAATGACAGAACAACTCGGTGGGCGCCCATCCAAAAACAGAGAGCTAAACTTTTTTCTTGGATGGAATGAACATGCGGGAAACAGTTCTTCGCCTGTGCTATTTTGTGCATACAATGCAGGACATACAAATGTATGACGCTTCAGCACACATGGTGAACATGTTTCCTATCAGATAAATGTCAAGATAGTCTGAACTTTGACATTTGTATTGGGAAACGTGAATTTGTATGCCACCGAAATGCTCAACGATTACCTATTGGTCGTGATTTCATAGTTGATCACAGCGTTGATCGCATTAAACTGAGTGTTGACCAAAATGTTGACTAAAATGTAGATCGAAGTGTTGCCCAAAGTGTCAATGAGAACGGTCGGTTTACCGATTTGCAGAAATTTCTCACGAAAGACAAAGAAGTGGTCGGTCACATGATTTCGACATTTAGATTTTATAATCATGTTTTTTAGAGCTGTCCAAGTGGCATCGTGGACGTGGAGCAGTTCAAGGACATTTACGCTCAGTTCTTTCCGAAGGGAGGTAAGCAAGGTTCGTTTGTAGCGAGGGGTAGAGGCTTTCTTTCGTTATTTTGTTTCAAATCTTTTGTTTATCCCCCCGTTAGTGGTTTATGCATTTTCATTTTATTCGCAAAAGAATTTTTCTGCTGCCAATTGGAAATGTCTCATATCGTCTGTCTACTTTATTCAACAAAAAAATCGTTTTGCTTCTATTTCAGACCCAAGCGGTTACGCAATGCACGTGTTCAATACGTTCGACGCAGATGGCAACGGCAGGATTAGCTTCGAGGTTAGTTGGATTGGCTTTTTCAGAGAATTTTATCTCGTTTTGCTGAAGTTGGAAGACAATCACTTCTGCTTGATTGCATTCCAATTCGGTGCAAAATTCCATGCATATTTCGTTTTAGATTATGCAAATTGTGTCGATGAGTTAATAGATAGAAATCAGACGAATTGAAACGATTTCTGTAGAATAAAACAAAAAAATGAAAATTCAGGAATTCTGCATCGGTCTTTCGGCGCTTTCGCGGGGCACCACGGATGAGAAAATGCGCTGGATCTATCAGCTGTACGACATCGACAAGGACGGTCTCCTAACAAGGCCCGACGTTTTACAGGTACGGTGTGTTTGTTTAAACCGGTCACTTGCGGCACTTAATGACAGAAAACTCGATGGGTGCCCTACGCGATGGCGTTCTGTACGCTTCTCTGCGTTAGCCCTGGCAAAACATCGTCTGAAATCCCAACAACAAACAATAAAAAGCACGTTTTTTAGGTTGTCGCCAGCATGTACGCAATGATCGGCCACTGCGCCACTGATCCAGACGGCTACGATATCGAGCTGCATGTGGACTATGTTTTTGAGGTGAGCGTTTTGGTTTTTTTTGAAAGCGTTCCAGTCAGACTGTACTGTGTGCAAAGAGGTGCATGGTGTACACTGGAGTTGGAAAAACAACGTGCAACAATGTTGCAAGATAAGAGCAGAGAGAAGGGATTGCGTGATGCCTTGCGCTCCTAAACCTATAACGCAGTGGCGTGTGTGTTGCTGTCTCAGAGTGGTGTACCTCGAGGTGATTCCTTCAAAACCGCCTTTGTGAACCACCAATTTTTTTAAAGAAAACATGGTCACTGAGGATTCTACTATCTAAAACACACTGATACTTTTTTGATCATGGAATGATTTCATTTTAAGATTTTCAATTCAAATCCGCGTTTTTTATTCAAACTGTCAGAAAATGGACACCGACCATGACGGTTGCATCACGGAGGACGAGTTCGTGAAAACCGGAGAGGTTTCGTTTGAAGACTTATTTTCTTGTTTGCAAAATTTTGCTGAAATTAAACAAATTTTCTTTTGGTAACAGTTTTGCTAAAACTCAGCAAATGCTAAGTTTTGCTAAAAAATCAGCAAATGCGAACGTTTTGCTGAATTCAGCAAATGCTAACCTTGCTTAAAATTCAGCAAAATGAGTTTTTGTTGCTAAATTTCAGCAAAAAGAGCTGCAGGAATCGCTGGCGTCTTTGTTCAACACAAAGTTCTGCATCTACGACGATGTTCGGTGATTCGAGTGGATTTCAAAGTACTGTGCTTCTAAATCGGTTTCAAAGTTCTGGCTGAATTTTAAAAATGTGAAAAAAACAAAACAGTTGAACAGGCCAATCATGCAAATGCTTGTCAAAAACACTGTCAATGAACTGTATTTAATGGCTTTTTGTTTCACAATTCAACTTCAGCCAGGACTGAAAAATGTCGATTTCGTTGGTTTGTATTCAAGATTTTATTGGGCTTCAAAAGCGGCTGTTGTAAATATTTATCGTGCAATTTGAAAATAAAAATTCACTTCACAATCAGTAAGTTTTTAAGCTCAGTTAACAAAACCTTAACCGACAAGTCGAGTGAAACAACATTTTGAATCTCTAAAATAAGCCAAATTTTAAAACGACATAATCACGAGATGCGAAAACATAAACTGGCACCAGAGAGTAAACAAGGAAAAAAGCAACCAAAAGCTTGTTTAAATCTTGGGCAGCAAAACTACAGCGACCTAGACTTTACTTGCGACCTAAACAAAAAAATTTAAATTTAAATAAACAACAAATAGCACATAAAAAACAAGGAAAAAGGGTAACAGCGTAATACTGAATGTAGCATTTTTTAATTTTGTTGGAAATTTTTACTCTAAACGTACAACGGAACACACAAACCTTCCTGTCGGAATTAACTGATAAAAATAAACAAGAAAACACGTTTTCAAATGATTTCAGATTTCAGTACATTCATAGGAAGATCATCAGTAACATGAGGGTTTCATTTGTTATGATTAGAACGTTCTGTGCATAACTGAAAACAGCAACAAAAAAACGCAAAAATTTCGCGCACTTTCTTTTGTACACAAACGAAAATCCACTGTGAACGTTAAAAAACAAAAAAAAAGCTGAAAACATTTTGGCACCAGGGCAAGAGAAAAAAAAATCGACATAATACTTTCCTAACAAGACGCAAGTGATGAACTGAAATTGAAAAAAGCCACAATAAACTCAAAAAAGCATTCGAAATGTAACCCAACCTGACCAGCACCAATATCATGAACTTGCAAATGACACGACGAATATTTTCACAGTAAAGCGGCATTCATGAAGCAGTATTTAGTGACGCATAGCTGTGTTGAAACATAACTAACGCGCACGCGGTCACTAAATACTGCTTCATGAATGCCCCCTAAATTGCCAGTCTGATGACGACTGTACACTCGATTATAACACAGCAATGTTGTTGCACAGTCACAAACAAACACACAGGCACACATACGCAGTGAGACGCGTGCTGCTGCGATATCAAAAGTGGATTTCCGTGTTTGTGACGGTGTAGCATTACCATGTTTATTCAGCGTCTGGCTAGAATCTAAACAAGAAAAAATGTAACGAAAATATCAGTTTCCCACCTCCGCAAGGCCAAAACAATTCACTGCAAACACGCGTTCAGCTTTTCCACCCATTCATCGGCCTCCGCTTTCGAATACGCCATCAGACAGTACGTTCGCCGAGGGGTGCGCAGCTGAAACAAGAACCACCACTTAGCAAAAAAAAAAACAAAATAAAATCAGAATCGCAACTTCATACTGGACTTATTTTTAAGCGCACGCTCATTCATACAGTGTGGTAGAAAGGGGTAGCCGGGAACGTGGTACACATTTGTCGCCACACGGTTAAGGGAGTTACACTGACATTGCCGCCACAGTCACAGAACCGAAAACCCCCGAGAATATTCACCACATCCACAAAAATACCGACTACCGACCTCAAACTGTCCCCCGTCGAAGCGTCTGACGCCGACGTGACTGCTCTGCGACGGCACACCAACGACCGACTCGACATCGCCGAGGTCAAGGAGGCCTCGTGGCTCCACGTCTTGCACGCTGTCGTAGTAGCGGATCTGGGGGGGGGACAATTATTGGTTTTTGAAATGAATCATTCTGTTTTTTGTTTGGAATGAAACGATTGTGCGCTTGAGACTGTGAACTGAAATCCTGCCATCAGGTGATATTGGAGCAGAACGGGAACGCACAGAATTCATAACAGCACACTGTTTGGCATGACTTGTCAGCCAATGAGCGCCGCTCATTTTTTAGACACAAGACTTGCAGTCTCTGGCGTGGCCAAACCATCATATACCAGACCAGTGATCCAGCACGCCAGATCAGAGCTGCACCTGCACTCTTCCCCCCAATGACCAAACCCCCAAAATTCCGTCTCGTTTGTCCACCTGATGCCGCGGAATGTCGAGCACAAACCACCGCGGCTTCCACGCCTTCATCAGACCGGCGCCTCGTTTCATCAGGTAACCCTGGTGGGACCTCGATTCGGGCACGTGCGTGCCGACGCGACCGGCCGCCTGGCGAACAAAAAACGGTTTTTTTTGCGAAAATCAAAGTCAATCCAGTGAGGAGATCGGAGCTGGGAGAAGATTGGGGGCGAGAGCAAGGTTTTATGACCACACGACCACACACCGCCAGTGCAGAACGTGAATGCTCGTTCTGGACAGTGGTTCAAAGGCCTTCCACGTCCATCTGGGACATGTGACGGTGGTACGGAAAGCGTGGTCACCGTGGTCTCCGCTGCAAACCGGGCGAAGTCGCAAGAACAGAAAAAAACAGAAGCACAAAACCGTGCGTGTCGCGCGCTCGTGGCGTCTGCTCACAATGCCGACCAATCAAGTTGTATGGGTGGTTCTCTGCATTGCGGTCTTGCCCAAGCCAACATCAAATGCAGAACTGGCGGGGTGGCCCCAATTCATCGGGGATATGCCCCGCCCCACTTCACCCCGCCCCAGGGCACACCTGAATCTGCCTGAACTCGTCGATTTGCTCCTGTTGCTCCCTGCGCTGTTGTTCCGAGTCACCGTCATTATCACTCGCTCGTGCCTCATTCTCATTGGTCGCGTTACTGCTGCTGTTCGCTCTGCTCGGCCGTGTGCTGGACGAACCGAGCAGACAGTTTGCGGCGGCGTCCGCGGCACAGCGCTCGTGACACTGGTAGCCGCACTGGGGACAGCGGAGGCCTGCTGCGATGAAAAAAAACGTTTTTTCTCGTAACAAATGTGGAAGTTTTTTTGATTGAAATACGATTTTGAAAAAGGGATCGGGAATGATTTTATTGAATCCTCAAGTGGGACTCGAAGCCATGCGAGAGTGGTCGTTCACAGCACCATCGCCTTGACCATCGAGATCGAGACCCGCTTCTATCTTGTTCGATTTCAATTTTCAAACACACTAATTGGCTGCATTTCTGGGGTTGTCAAACAAATTGGTTACAAAATTATGACCCGCCGGTTGCAGCCGTCTTGATCTGGCCAATCAGCGTGCCCCAATTCAAAATAGTCACAACAACGAACAAAAAATAACGGACTCAAGTACCTTGCTTCACGACGACACCCCAGAGTAGGCGATCGCAAACGGCGCATTTCTCAGGCGACGTGAAATGGTAGCGTTCAAACTGGTGTTCAGCGCCCTAAAACACAAATAGTGTAATTTGTAGTTGAAAAAAAACTTAATCTTGTGTCAAGTTACTAGGGATTGCAGGTGGTTGTTCTCACTCATCATTATTTCACAAAAGTCTAAATTTCGCCAAAATAAAAAAGTGTGTTCCTACTGTCTCACATAAAACCTGAAAGTAATGCACTAAAAATCACTTGCAAACGACCAGAACATAGAAAAAAAAACAAAAAAACCCAAAAACCCGCCCTGCCTGCGTGGATCCAGTATAAGAGGCGCCCGCACGCTGTAGCGCGCCCTGCTGTGCGGTCCTGCCTCTCAGCAGCAGGTCTATCGTGAACTTTTTATGCAACGCGCGTTGCAGCCAACGGTCGAAGTGAACAGCGGTCGTGTTGGTGTCGGTGGCGGAAAAGCTGGCCGATAGTGTTGAGGAGAGATCCTGTTCGAAAACGAACTCTTTATTGTGTCACATTATAGTAAAATTTATGCCACCGATCGATCGAAATGACGTTGATTTTCTTTAAAGAGCCGGTTTGTCACGCATAGGGGAGCAGAATTTCAGGCTGCTTTACCGCATCGTCCGCTTTCACGTGAAAAAGTGCGAAAGTCCCAGTTGCAGTGCCAGACAAGCGCATGTTTCAGAGCACAATGACGTCATTTCGGTCAGAGACGTTCGAAAAAATCGTCCATAGTAATGTAGATAATTCGTTTTGTGTGCGAAAATTCGGAACAAAACGCGCGCGTTCGAACTGCCGAATGAATCTGACCCGTTCAGCCCGAAACAAATTCAACCACACACGAACAAACAAAAAAAAAACGCTCGTGCACCAACCAATTTGCGAGTGGCGGCACGACTGTCCGCCTCGCAGCGTTGCATGACGGCGTGCCAGTGCTCCGGCAACTGGTCGAGGTCGCGCTCGAGACCCTCGAGCTCCTGTTGGAAGAGAATGTTCAGAGCAGTTTTCTCGAGAGAAAAAAACAGAGGATTTCTAAATGATCGCATATCGCAATGCACTTGCGAACTCTATTTCTCAAGTACCATAAGCGTAACAACCGTGAATGTTCAAATTCAAAACAGATTTTCCGTCACAGTCAGTTCTCAGCACGCTGATTGGTCATCGATCATCACAGATCGGCATATCAAACAGCAGTCAAGTAAAGCCTCAGTTCTCTCTTCACATATTCAGTTCGTTTTTCAGTTAAAAAAGGCGAATAACCGTAGCGTGAAGAACCCCACCCAGCTGTCTCATTCCACCACCAACGATGATCGTCATGTTAGTGTTTTTGGCCAGTCGCTAACTACAGCTGTGTGTTGGGCTCATGTTTCTGCCCTTTCGCACACTCCAGATCTGCTCAGCATCACACCACGCCACCTCACAACGTTCACCGAATTGCACGTTTCTAATTCGCGGTGGACCGACGACGCAGCTCTTGTACACAGCGTCCACACAGCCGACCGAGCCCGCTCGATCGGCCAAATCGCGTCACTACCTTCGCCATCCTAGGCCATGAACAACAACAACAACAACAACAACAACAACAACAACAACAACAACAACAACAACAACAACAACAACAACAACAACAACAACAACAACAACAACAACAACAACAACAACAACAACAACAACAACAACAACAACAACAACAACAACAACAACAACAACAACAACAACAACAACAACAACAACAACAACAACAACAACAACAACAACAACAACAACAACAACAACAACAACAACAACAACAACAACAACAACAACAACAACAACAACAACAACAACAACAACAACAACAACAACAACAACAACAACAACAACAACAACAACAACAACAACAACAACAACAACAACAACAACAACAACAACAACAACAACAACAACAACAACAACAACAACAACAACAACAACAACAACAACAACAACAACAACAACAACAACAACAACAACAACAACAACAACAACAACAACAACAACAACAACAACAACAACAACAACAACAACAACAACAACAACAACAACAACAACAACAACAACATTGTAATTGCCGTTCGCACACACCTCAATCAGCTGTCTGATTCCATCGACGACCGTCAACGTTGGACAGTCGTACGTGCCGTCGACCACCCTGCGCGTGCTGCGACCGATGCCGACGACGTCCTGCGTGTCCGCTCGATCCGCCTGTCGTTGCAGTTGTTCCGCTTCGGCCGCTTCTGCAAGGAATGGAAAATTGGCGAACTCGTCAAAGCGAGAACTAGCGAGACGTTTTTTTCACATCCGATAACTTTCAATAGTCACAGCATTGTCACCCTCGTGGCCTGGTGGTAGTGCGTTAAACTACAGTCTGTGCGCTCGGGGGATCGAGCCCCGCCGAGGGGTGTATAGGCACTTAATGACAGAGAAAACTCGATGGGCGCCCTACTCAATGGCGTTCTGTACGCTTCTCTGGGTTAGCCCTGGCTAAAAACATCGCCTAAAAATCACAACAACAACAACAAAAAGCATTGAGCCGAAAACAAAACTTCCAATCCAATCCGGAATTTCAGCAATCGACTTTAAAAAAATAAAAATCCAAAAAGCCCGCGCGCACCCAGATCATAGGCGCAGCCGTGCGCGAGCGGGTCCTCGCAGTAATACTGCCACAGGTCGAGCACGGCCAGCGAGTGTTGCGGTCGCAGCACGTCGTAGCGATCGGGCGAGTACAGAAAATTGTAGAATATTGACGAGCGCTGGTGGCGTTGCTGAAAACGTGACAGTTTGTCCATCAATCAAGTTTATTTGTAAGCCTCACGGCTAGTTAGTGTTGTTGTTGTTGTTGTGAAATGGAAATATTGGTGAGACTGTTCTGTTGACAATGATTTTTTGTTGTTGTGAAATGGAAATATTGTGGTGTGAATGTTGACACTGAATGACAAATCCATAAAACTAAAACGCCGAATCGAGATAATCCGATGCACAAAATCGCGCTTCATTTTCTAGCTACCTGAATGTACTCCCAAATATCGGCGGGCAGTGGGAGGCTCGGTTTGCCCGGCGATATCCCGCCACTGTTGCTTGCGGCTGATTTGTTCGTTTCTGCAACAACAGAAAAGATCCAATAGTTAAGAATAATTTGAGAATAACACTGAACATGTTCTCAGCGTTTGGCTGGAACCAACAACCCCAATTTTCAGCTAAACATAACTCATTTCCAACCCGATCCCGTTCATTCTTTGTTCTCCGGCTTTGTAATAATCCTCCGAAAACCGTAACAGCTCTGCAGAAACACAATGTACACACACGACATGTTTTCGGCTTGCCCACTCACGGTGTCTTACACTTCCGTGGTATTACGCGGTGCCACTGCAGAATAAAACTGAACTGAACACGCACACAACTAAACTGAATTGCGGACAACCGACGCAGCTCCTACCGAGCGTCCGCAGCCGGCCGCGCCGGGCTCGATTGGCCAAATTTCGTCCCTACGTTTCCCACCCTGGACGATGAACAACAACAACACTCGCGAGTGTTCGCGTTCACCTGCGTCCGCCCGTAGCAGCGCCCGTCTCGCGTGCTGCTGCTGATGAGGCTCGATGAGAACGCCCGCCTGCAGTCGATCCGCCTCCGAGTCGAGCATGAACGTCGTGAAGTAGCCGGCCGTTGCGTGGTACGCCAGGAAGCGCAGGTAGAAGTCGTTGAACTCGAACGCGCCCGGACACTGCCGGTGACACTGCGATGGTTCATTAAAAAAACCGGTTTCTTGTTTCTTTTGTCGTGTCATCCCCAGTGATCACACCATCCAAATCATTTTCCAAACCAATTTCCCACAATTCAGAGTTCGACTGTAGTTGATTGATGGAAAATCGACGGATTCGCTAAAAGAATAGTTTTAAGACAACACCAAACCAAGCGAGCACCTGATGCACGGCATCCAGCCAGAGCACAAACGCCAACGCGACGCCATTCGTCTGCAGTTCGTGCGTGTGATTGGCGCGATGCGCGAAACGATGCCCGAACGCAAGCCATTCTTTTTCGACGAGCACTCGGAAACCGTCCAACGTCCGATAGTGCGGATCGAGCAGCAGCTGAACGGTAATGCAAAAACGGAGTGATTGGAATAATATGGGGAGTAGCTGAGCTAGGATTATGAGTGGCTGGAATTGTGATCGTGAGCGCCACTTGACGCATGCAACCAATCAGCGTGCTCGATTTCTGTTGTTCCGCTCTTTTGTGGCGAAGCATTTTCATGTTTTTTTTTGGAACGAAACGTCAACTTCAGCTTGGAATGGTTTTAAAAAAACCCAAAACCACCTGCGACAAAGCACTCAGTTGACAGGTCACATCCCAACCGTCCTCAAGGCAAACGGCCACGGAGCTGTTCTGTATGTCAATCAAATCCACTATGGCGCCAGTCGTTTGCAGTTGGTATTTTACCTGCGCGAAAAAAATAGAATAATCTTGAAATAAATTTTTAAAAAAATCACTGAAAGCTGCGGATTTTCGCAAACGTGATGTGATGAAGCCAGAATCAAATATCATGTGCAACGGATTCGATTATAAAGTGGATGCTTTTCGTTCGGGTACACCATAACTGCCGTAACGGGTACTCCAAGTGCACCGCCATCAGACTAGAACTTCACCACATCACAAATCACCAGAAAATCCGAGAAAAAAAAAAAAAAACAAAACAGCACCAACCAACTGCAGCCAGCACGACTCATCCAGCGACTTCATGCTCGACGCGGCGCCTTGTGCGGACGTACCCGCCGACGTACCCGTGCCGCCGGCACCACCGCTGCTCCCGGACGGGCAGAACGCGCTCGGCTGCACGACGCGCAGGAATTTCGTCAGCGCCTGTTTCATGTCGTGCGCCGTCGGGATGCCGATCGGGATGAACTCGCATTTCGGCGGCAGTTTTAATGCCTGCGGGGTGAGGTGTTCAGATGTTTTTTTCGAAGTTTTCGACGAAGGTTTTACTATTTTCGGGGTCGTTGTTGTTGTTGTTCATCGCCCAGAAAGGCACCATCGCAGATAATTTGCCGTCGGCCAGCAGCAGACTGCGTGTATTTGGAGCGAGCACCCTTAAGCGGCATTCATGAAGCTGTACAGCTACGCGTCACTAAATACTGCATCATGAATGCCCTGTTAGAACGCTAGAAGGCTCGCTCTCAGACGTTGGTGTACACTGTAGCCTCTAAGACCTTTGCACTTTCTGGGGCTGTAACGTCACTAAACCTAGCTATACAGAGAGAAAATGTTCATTCGCCGAGGAGCCGACACAAAACACAACGAAAGAAAACCCGTACCACCAAAAATCCACCATCACACGCACCGATGGCACACTGCACGCTGATTGGCCGAACGTGCAGCCAATCAATCAATAAGTCCACCTTTCACAAGTTAAATTGACCAACAACATCAAGTCAGTTATTTTCAACTGCGCCAAACCCTTGTCTTTGACGCGTTCAAAACAAACAAAAAAAATGAAAAAAAAACCAAAATTTGAAACCTTCGCCTGCGACTTGTCGCCGAGAATGTAGAGCTGTGCGCGCGCCAGTGTCTGCGGCACCGGCATCCAGCCGGGGTGGAGGCCACCGGAGCTGGCGCGTTTGTTGTTAGCGGACAACGGAACGAGACTGGAGTTGGAATTGGCCGAGCGCACCGCACTGGCGCGTTGCCAGGTCGCTGTAGAAAGAAAAAAAATCAAGAAAGTCATGGGAAATCAGTGGCTGTTTCTTGTTCGATTGTCCAACTGTGGTAACAGTGTTGTTGTTGTTCATTGCTGCCACTGCGGAAATGCCGTGTTGTGGACAACAAACGTTGAAAGTTGACAGTTGAAACCACCGTTTGAACGCGGGTATGTGGAAGCAACATTCAAATTCCAGCAAAATCAGCGAGACCGAAAAAAATCTAGAACGGCGGGCGGCTGCCAACAACATTGAATAAAAAAAGCGTGAACCTCGCACCTTGAGACGAGCTTGGCGGCACAGACAACGTCGGCGGGCTGACAATGAGCGACGTGTGTTGCGGCGGGCGCTGCTGCTGCTGCGGGCCGGCACCGCCCGGTACGGCAGAAGACCCGCGGAACGCACCGAAACGCCCGCTCATCGTCATCGCTGAAAGTTGCGTGGAAAACGTTGCAAGAAACAGAATGCGACCAATCATTTTGAATTGAGAAATTGAGACAGCTGAAAAAACACGTCACCAATAACGAATCAATTGACTGTATAGCAATGTGAAAACTGGCAAGTCAAACTGTCAAAAAAAGTCATTTACGCGGGCGGATTGCTGGATTTGTAATTGGATTGGAATGGATTTGGATTGAGCTATTTGTAATCAATGGGCGTAATTCGAACGCAGTCAATCAGCGAAGTAGTTAGCAGTTGGACCTCCACGCAAATTCGTCAAGTTTGAATTGTAAAGGCCTCTAAAGGCACCACAAAAGCAACACTCGACGGTTTTTGACTGGATGCAACAAGCCTTGCTCATGATTGCTATCCAATCCAGTACAATCAGTCAATCATAGTAGCAACATAAAGTCAATCAAAAATCATCCAAACATCCACAATGCAATCCAGCAATCACCGACATTTTCCGGCGGTTTTTCCGGTGCTGCCGCGAATTTTACTGGCCAATGAGGGCAACGCCCGTCGGTGCATGTCCGGCGTCTGACTGCCGGTGGAGGCGGAGTCCAACGACGTCAACATCAGCGAGTCCATCGACAGAAGGCTGCCCATTGACGCTGGAAAATGGAGTTTTTTTCAAATTTTGAATGGAAAACCTTAGCCTGAAATTTCTTCAGCTCAGAAAAATGTGCAAAAGTGAAATCATTGCTTAAAACGCGCCGCTGTGAGCTGTGAACACTTGAAACGTAATTTACGCTAACCTAAGCTGAGCCTGAATCTGATAATGAGCCCGTACAACGGAATAAAATGATGCTTCGGTGGTGTTTTCGCCACTCACTTTAACATCGCATTGTTTCCGAACAAGATGAACATGAATTTTTGTCGTGGCGCAATTTTGGGAAAACACCATCAAACCACCAACAAAAGTAGCCCAGCAATCGAGAGAGCACCAAAAATAATAAAAAAATACGTTCGAAAAACTCCACCAAAGAAACCAGAGCGAAGAAAACAACGAAACACGCACAAGTGAGATGCGTCGACGTGGCACCGGTGCTCTTCGATCCGGCGAGCCCAACGCCGGTGGGCGACATGGCGACGATCGTCATCAGATATCGTTCATGCTCGATCGAGGATTTTAGGACGGGCAGACCTGGCGGTGTTCTTGGTACGGTATGAAGGCCGTAAGTCGCAGAGCAACAAACAGAAAAACAACATTTCTTCAGAAAATAACGTCCCACTGGAAATATCCGCCCGATTTTCTCGCATCTACTCGTTTCGTTTCATCGTAAACCACACACTGTGTTTTGCTGGTCTGTTGCCTGACTTGGAGAAAGTAAATAAAAAAACAAAACAAATGAAATGTCCGGTTCGACGGCAACCTGGTGTACTCGAGACGGCGCTCGAACGATCGGCAACGCCGCGCTCTATCATGTCTAGAAAAAAAGGTTGCAAAGAAATTGAAATTGCGTTTTTTTTCGCGTTGAGTACAACAACAGTCTGTTGTCCGAAGCAACGTTCAACGTCAATCCGATTCAGAGGCCAGAACCAGAACCCAACCTCACAGAGCGAGATATTTTTTTGCGGAGACAATCAAGGTTTTTTTTAAGTGATATGCGGAACCGTTGCAGAGAGTTACTCAAAAGAGACATTTATTCCAACCAATCCTTCCTGAAAACTGTCACCCGAAATGGGCATTCATGAAGCAGTGTTTTGTAACCGCGTAGCTATGTTTTAACGCTACACGTCACTAAATACTGCTTCATGAATGCGGCTAAACGAGTAAATAAGATTATTACAACCGGCGAAAACAACCCAACGCGAACCCTCGTGGCCTGGTGGTAGTGCGTTCGACTACAGTCTGTGCGCTCGGGGGATCGAGCCCCGCCGAGGGCTGTATAGGCACTTAATGACAGAGAAAACTCGATGGGCGCCCTACTCAATGGCGTTCTGTACGCTTCTCTGGGTTAGCCCTGGCTAAAAACATCGCCTAAAAATTCCAACAACAACCAACCCTGCGCCTGTTGCAGTCCCACTTGCCCGGCCTTCTTCAGTCGACCGACCACGGATTTCTGTTGGAACGCCGATGCGCGCAGCAAGAGGGCGCCACGCGCGCTGCACCACGTGAGGACGGGGAAGCTGAAAGTCAGAGGCAAACGCTTCGAAAAAAAAACATCAACGTGGTGGTATCGTTCAAGTGTGACTACCATGCACTTGCTTTCGTACAGCTTTTTTTACCTCAAGATCCACACAATTCAATCACGCACAATCATGAAAAACCGATCAATATTTTCAAAAAACCTCAGTGAAACGTGATTTTACGTGGCTTTACCGTCCGTGTTTATGCGATCGCGCCACTTTCCGCAGGCTCTCATCCGTGACTTTGTCGGGAACCAACACTCCGGCCGGGTAACTGAGAGGAAAATTAAAAGAAAACATTGACGCTGTCGCATTGCATCAGCTTTCACATTGTCACTGATACTAGAAAATTATTGCCGATATTAAAAGTGTTCTAGACCACCTGCAATTAGCTGATTTGGGTGGTGACACCACGTGATGCATGCGTTCTGTGCATGTCTGCATGCCAACACTGTAAAGGGGCATTCATAAACCAGTATTTAGTGACCGCGTAGGGCGTGCGTTCGATTGCGGCCTATTCGGTAGCGGCCGAAGCATTGCGGCCGAAGCATCGCGGCCTGAAGGATTGCGGCCTGAATGATTGCGGGCCGAGACGATTGCGGCCCGGGACGATTGCGGCCTGGCACGATTGTGGCCCGGGACGATTGCGGCCCGGGAGGATTGCGGCCTGGGACGAATTGCGGCCCACGAAATTTTGAAGCTTTGTCACTGCCTTTGTCGCACGCAATCGGTTATGTTATTCCTATTGATGCACATTTTCATTCAGTTTTCATTTTTTCCAAAAGTTGTCTTTTTGTTTATTGATTAGTAATTTATTTCTTACACCTCTAAATCGAAATCCTCCATGCTCAACCTTCCTTGTCGCCGAGCAGAGCTATGTCACCTGTGCCTTTTTTGTTTAGTTAATTATCAAAATTTAAAAAAATTAATAATTAATCATTTAAAATTAAACAAACAAAAATAAACCCATTGAAACTTAAAACTGTACTTTCTTCTGAAAATATCTGAAAATCTTGTTTGTCTCGAGGCGAGTCCCAGGCAGAGACCCCATCCCAGCATCTGTTTCAAATCAAACCTCCAAAATCTTGGATTTTCAACCACAGAGATCCGAACAACAAACAACAACAATTCATTCAATTCAATTCAATTTCCATTCAATTCAATTTATTCTATTGATAACAGCGGCGCAAATATCAACGATCGATTCGACGCAAACGCAGCAGACACGACGACGACGATGGCTTCAACCATAGTTGTTCCAAAGCAGTGGTGTTGGGTAGATGTGTTGTTCCATAGATAGCTGGAGCAAATTTTCTGGATAGAAAGCTGCAGAAATTTTCTAGATAGATAGAAATTTTGGGGGTCGCGGGGGGCATGTGAGTTTGGGGCGGGCGGATTTTGAAATTACATAGACAGCTTAAACGTTGAAAAGCGATAAAACAGCTAAATAATGCTTAAAATACGCTAAAATCAAGCATAAACGGGTGTTTGCCTAAAATTAGCAAAATTTTCAAGAATTTCAAGCAAAAATGGTCAATTTCAATAAAAAATTGATTCGTTTTATGTCTTCGAAGACAAAAATGTTCAGATAGATAGTTGGCTGAAAATTTATTTAGATAGACAATGGTTGAGCCGAAAAAAACTTGTCAGATAGAGATAGATTCTAAATTTGGGGGGGCGCGTGGAAAGGTGACAAAGAAAACTTCGTGGGCCGCAATCGTCCCAGGCCGCAATCGTCCAGGCCGCTATCGTCCAGGCCGCAATGCTCCGGCCGCTATCGTCCAGGCCGCAATCCTTCAGGCCGCTATACTTCAGCCGCTCCCTCGTCCAGGCCGCAATCTCTTGGGCCGCAAAAATACTTGCCCCGCGTAGCTATGTTTTAACACAGCTGCGCGTCACTAAAAACTGCTTCATGAATGCCGCTTAATGTGCTTAGTAATCACTACAAACGCCAAAATCCAAACCCACTACATTTTCCCGTCTTTGAATATGCACAAATATCGTTCGAATTTGAAAAACAGCAAAAACAGCTGCTTTCTTTTTAGCTATTCGGCAACACTTCAAAGAAGCGACCAAAGTAGATTTTGGTATGTGACCGACATTTAGTGGCTTCTCTTTGTTCAGATTTGCTGTAATCCCCAGCCCCCACGCAAAAAAACACACAAACAGCGCTGTTTTGTTTGTCAATCATTTTTTTCTGTTTTTGCGTCGACGAAATATCTCAAGTTTTTGGTTTGACCAAGACCTGAACTGGTTGGTTCTTTAGTCACTAAAGTTGTAATTTGACTAAAAGTTATTTGATTCACCCATTGTCGGTCTGGCTAATTTGTAGTATTAGTGATTGGTTGGTTAGGAATTCACGTGTGGTGTGACGCGTGCATTAGCAACGCTTGCACCTCATTACACGTACAGTACGGCCGAATAAATGAGGCAGTCCATCAAGGCGGCATCAGTCGCAGACTAGGAGTTGTCTTTTTCAAAAGTGCCAACATAATTCCCAATCATGTGTGCAAAAGAGAAAGAATGCACAGAATAGCGCGGATAATCCATTCGTTTAAAAAAACGAGTCAAATTTGACACACAATGTGGTTTCTGAACGTCTTTTTCTTTCATTCAAATTTCGCGCGCTCCTTAAACCCTAAAAAAAGCTGCCATGTTTAATTGGCCATACCGTATGTGTGTGTGATAATCAGTTGATTAACCAATCAGCTAACACTACAAATTAGCCAGGGCCATACTATACTCGGATGCAACATAAGATGGGCCACATCGCAATCAGCTGCACTTTATGTGTTGTATTCGCAGTCATGATTCATGCATATGTTACGGTTCCATATTGGAAGATACAGCAGGGTAGGCAAGCTAATTTATACCACAATCCAAGAGCGACCAAAAACTCAAGTAATAGCTCAGTACGCCACACAATAAGTCGAAATTTCTGGTTAGATAAGATCCGACAGGCTAAGACGAACGTTCGGAAAATTATCTGCCAGAAAGGGCGAAAATTTGGCAAAACCAACTTGAAATTTGCGAACAAATTAGTTAAAAAACACGGAAAAACATAAAAAACTAAAAGCCGCTTTTCACCGCTTTGTCAATTAGATATTTTAAAATCCCAAATATTCCGTGTAACCGTTTTACCTTTGCGAACCCCCAATTGCAGCAATGAAGGAAGAGCTAGCCAGGCAAAAGTCGAATACAATTCTTGTCGTAATTCAACGTTCAGTGGCTAGTTCAGCTTTCAACCGATCCCGATCCGACTTAGACCAAGCAACGGTGTCGAATTCCTTGGACAACCAAAAAAGCCAGGTTCGTTTCTTAAAGCTGTCTCTGCATAGTTCGTCCTGCGCCAGTCTCGGCCAGAAAATAATGGAGAACTGCGTGCGGTTTACAGATTGATTGAGTTCTGATTCCTGAGTGTTGGGCTTGCGTCATTGAAGATTACCGATTTCATCCGCTAAAATTTGACGATACATGCAGTTGTAGTGTGATTATTGTGTACCTTTTTTTATTGTTTTTGTGATGTTTTCTACTGGTACACGTTCCACGCATGTAACGCTTTTATTTCAAAACGCGAGCTTGCATACTGGTTTGTTTCGGTTGACTGCAGGCTAACTATTATCTTTTATTTTGGTCCCGGGACTTAATGCGTTTACACATGGGGATAGGAAAATGTTTCACGGAATTCAAAATTAGGTTACGGTAGACATCTCGCCGTGTGCTGACGTTTTATGGGTTTGGTTCGGTATAGGGCTTCTCCTTAGGGTGTGAAATTTTTGTGCCTCCGGTCTTCCTGCAACGATAATAGTTGCCGATTATATGATAATATGCGGTTCATCGTTCAATAATTATGGTTCAAAAAGTGAAAACAATATTTTTTTAAATAAACAGTTTATTAATTGAATTAAAAAATCAAAACAGCGAAGAAAAACCCGAAGGCCGACAAAATCAGCACAAACCCGAACCAACGTCAAAGTTGGAACGCGTTTGCATCTGGCTAAAATTTCCGCTGAATCTGTTAAGGGCTTGGCGCACCACAGCGCTTCAACGTCGTGCCCACTTCTACTACACCACCCTACCTTACCCCGGTATACTGAAAACGTAAGATCGAATCGAAACGATTTCGTTGAGACGTCAACCCAGATAGCTCACGATACGTCTGCGTCAATGAACAACAACAACAACAACAACAACAACAACAACAACAACAACAGCCGAATACGTTAGACACCGTAATTCGTCTACTGTCTTTTCTTTTGGTTATTCTGCGACTGATTGCTTGTTCCGCAATTTAGTTTCACATTTGATGCGGCAAATCTCAAAGGCCCCAGAGACTCGGCCGCATTTCAGGACCTCGCGGGTCACTTCATTCATAACAAGTTTTGAACTCCAGCGTTGCGTCACGCCTCACACAATACCTCCGACACAATTCATAGAATTTATTCGCCGACGTCAATCGGAACGATCCATTCGCCTGCAGTGAGAGCCGTTGCCAATCCTTAACGTAATCCCGGTCAGTCAGTCGTTCCAGAGTTTTGCTGGCGCCGAATGGATGCGCCGGACTGGCCGACACAAGTGTACTGCTGTTCGGACGTGGTGTCGCCTGAAAACAATTACAATTAATCGAACGAGGGGGGGTCTGTTGAACTGACTGACGAGAAGTTCGAAGCGCATCGCCGTTAAAAAACGCCCATTCATGCATTCGTGCGCGCTGAAGTGCAGGCGAAGCTGCGAGGGTTTTGCTTCATGAACACCACACGGATTGGTTATCAACATTCAATTATCAACTTTGAATCTAGACAGTCGCTGTACTTCACTTCAGTTGTCTATTTCGCAACGCATTAATCCACTCCTAGGTGGATGGAAAAGCAGAAAACCATGCCACAATTGAAATGAAGCTGCGAGATAAATAACTGAAGTATGATATAGTGAAACTTTTCGTGCACCATTTTTACACCCGTTTGGTGTGCACCCTGTGCCATTTGCTGAATTCGATGAACTGAAGCCCTTGGATAATGTATTCTCGACTTGGCTGACAAGACAACAGTTCATTCAAATGATCCACGCCCACAGGCATCAGCCAACACGTATGCTACGGTGTTTGTGCCTGTGCAGCATCACCGTGTTGCCAGCCGAATGCAGTGTCGTTACAGCAGGATTTTTCAATCCGAATTTCATTGCAAACACCAATCACGCGTTTGAAGGCTGGCCAGACCAAAAACAAAACAATCGCAAACGTTCACCAATGACTTTTTTAAATAAAAAAACCAACGTCCTCATCGCGTTCGTTCTGCGGTGCCAGCGGACTGTTACCGGTCGACAAAACGAACTGCTTCTGGTTGATGGACACTGTGGCAGACGATTTCGCCGTTATTCCGGCGCGTCTCGCCGTGCGAAGCAACGTTTGCTTGGCCATTCCACTGGAAACCAAGAAAAAGTCTGGTCGAACAATGGCGGCCCTTTATTATGTAGTTTGCTCATTTTTGTCCGTTCACACTTCGGGTATGAAAAAGAATTTCGGTGAGACACTGCGTTTGCATGACCTTTGACCGAAAGTCCAACTATAAGTCTAAATTATAGGCAATCAGTTGATTGGCTGGTGATCACCCCACAACCATCCCAATTTCCACCCGACACCTGGTGTTTTGGGAAATTGTGAAAAAAAAATTTTTTTAGATCAGACGAGAAAAAAAAATGAGAGAAGCGAAATTAACCTTACCGTTCACAAGACTTTGTTCGTCGACTAGAAAGAAACAAACAAACAGGAACAGTATATTACAAACAGAAGAAAATCAAGAAAAAAAAAACTAAAGCTATAGGTGGCGTGGCTGATTTGTAGTATCAGCTGATTGGTTGGCCACGTTCGTACATACGCTAGCATTCTGCGCATGCATCACTCCGCCTGCCTGTATAACCAACCAAACCAGCGGATAGTGCAAAATTCGCCCGTCGACTACAAAGAAACGCACGTCAGCGTGCTCTGTTTCGTTTTGCCGCCGCCAGTTTGCCGTGTCAGCGTTGCGGTGGCGCTCGTGTCGGCGCCGACTCCGCCCACGGCCGCGGCGCTGCGATACGCGATCGGAAACAGCTCGTAGATCGACTCCGGCCATCGGAGTTGCTCGAGGGCACTACAGAAACTGTCCACTTGCTCGGTGGACACCTCCTCGTCGAAGGCGACGCGAAGCAGCTGCAATTGGATTATTTTAGGAAAATTTTTCTTTTCTGACATTGGAATAGCCAACAACCCTAGCACCACCCGAACCGAACCGCACTCTCCGAATGTACCAACTACAGCGGGAAGTTTAGTATTGTGGATTTTTTCAATCGTGTCCGGACTAAAATGACGTCATTTGCTTTAAAAACGCCCGTTTATCAAAGTACAGCGACTAAAATGTCAGTTTGGTGTGACTGATTCTGCATTCACTATTGGTTTACGGGAAGAAATCGGCTAAACGGAAAGTCTGGTTTGCTTTGAACGACAAGCGCATGGTTTGCGGCGCATTACGTCATTTCAGTGGGACACGTTTGAAAAAATATGTCATATAAGCTTTCAATTTGGTTCTGCGCGACTCAATGCACGCAATGCACGTTTCACGCTTGACGCGGGAATTCAAAATTGGTAACGTGGCCGGTCTCCCTGAGACACCGTTCAGTGACTGGGGTCATTTTGAATTGCCGAATCAAGCATGAAACTGATTTCCTTTCGACGTCTGCAAAGGCAGAATCAAAAGAAAAGACAATACATGGGTCGCAAACCATAAACGACTTTGCGTGAGTCCAATGCCACAAAATGCGGAAAACTCCGACTCTATTATGAAAGAGATGCGACTGGATCAGAAAATAGTTTTCTCTCAAATCGATTTCGACACTCTTGTACAGTCACTGTCTAAAAAGGTGGTTGCTGTCGGCAATCTACACACCATCACGCAGACATTAGCAGCGCGACATGACACGTATATAAACAGTGTGTGCCAGTGTGTCTGTTTGTGTCAGCAGCACACCTCGGAACTGAAATCTCTGGCAAATGAATCAACTCACTCTTCATGAAGTGTCAACGTCAAATCAAAAGAAATAAAACGTTTTCTCACCTGAAACGTCGCACTACGAATCTGCAGCGCACTGTGCAAATGGTGCGCTTTGTGATCACAGCCGCGTGCGTCGACGAGCGGCATCGGGATTCGCTTCTCGCGCGTCACCGCCAGAATCGGCGCCGTTCGCAGGACGACCTGCTCGCAAACTGAAACAACACGAACGTGCAACGACGTGACTTTTGTTGGTGCTCAGCTTGATTTTGTCGCAGAGAGACAAAATAAGGCGAACTGAAAAACAACAACAACAACAACAACAACAACAACAACAACAACAACAACAACAACAACAACAACAACAACAACAACAACAACAACAACAACAACAACAACAACAACCAGACTGTATAAAAACAAGCGGTTATCGTGACACCGGCCGTTCTAAACGCTCCAGTTCTCGAGAACCACGCAACCGGATAGAAAACCAATAACGCACAATCTCTGATCAGCACCGTTGCGCAAAAATAACACCAACAGAAACGATAGTCACAGGATTGTGCAACAAACTACGAACGAACATTTTAGTCAACCAAACATATTTTCATTGCCGAGGCGCAACATATCGGAACGCCAAACTCCAACGAAACCGAACGAAACTCCAAACCAACGAAACCCCTTGTAACCATCCGAAAACCAGCGCAAAAAACCCGCCACTCACTGAACGGGTCGCACGGTTGTCCCTTGAATATGACACGATAATTGGTGAGCAGCAGTGAGCCCTCCGCCGGCAGCACCCGACATTCGTCCAGCAAATCGCCCTCGTGTCCGATGGTGCGTGGGCGCGCCCCGCCGAGCGCTGTGGCACTGCAGCAATTCAGTTCTGTTTTTCTTCAAAATATGATCCATTATTTTGATCCCGTTTTGAGATTCTCGGTGACAACTGTTTTTTGTGCGAAAAAAGTCGATATTTCAAAAATTACACTGTAAAATTGAATTTACTTGATTGCTACACCTTACTTAAAACTTACTGAACCAAAACATAATTTTGCCAGAAAAATTCCGTGATGTGTTTTATCAGCGCTCAAAAATTTCACCTCACAGGGTCTCACCACAAGCGAGTGAGAGCAGTTTGAAACCGGATACTTTTGTTGGCCCACCCTGTAGTTCTAGTTTGAAAGCTGGTGGACACCACCACCACCACCACAACAACAACAACAACAACGAACACAACAACTAACCCGATGTACTCGTTTCGCCCGTCCGGTAACAAGAACACCCGCAAATGGTCGATGACCACTCGCTCGCCAGATAAGAGCACTGGCCGCAATAGTTTCGGCTGAAAAAGAAACAAAAGAAATCACTGAGTGAAATAACAACCAAACAAACTATTCGACAAACAACCTGAAACTAGCGCAGTGATTGATTGGATTACCACACAAACACCAATCAGCGGCCGAGGTCGCCTAACGCAGCAAACAAACAGAACTACACTCATGAGAACATGAGAAAAAAATGCGCGGGAGTCCGTCTCTGGCAGACTGAACAGTTTCTTCAACGTGTCGATGTCGAATCTTCAACTCATAAACAAACACACTGGCAGACCATCGCTGCACTGCACGACTAGCGCTGTATGCCAGTGTGTTTGTTGCTGTGCAATCAATCAAAGATGTCCGGATACCAAGTGCATAACCGTTCCGACTCTTATTCAGCGGTTTTCTTGTCTTTTATCTTTGATCTTTTACATTGACATTGACAAACAAACCACCAAAAAAATGAACAACAATCTCGCGCGCAACCTTGTGAATGGGCGGCAGTCGTTTACTCTCGCGATGCACTTGCTCGAGGTTCTCAATGTGCGCCGCGACGAAACCGTGGATACGCTGATGCAGCTGCGTCAACTGCGCGTTGTCCATGCCCGCCTCGCAGCACACCTGAATGATCGTTTGCACGTTTTTGCTAATAACTTGGACAATTTTAAAAACAGTCAGTCTGTGACGTCGTGTTGCGTTCCTGGCAGAAAGCAAAAAAAAACAATCGGCGCATTTATGAAACAAGCTAGCGAGCATTTTTTTCCGACAACAAAAAAAAACTCGACGAAATAATAAGACGGGCTGCGCAGTGCGCACTGTGTCCGAGCGAGCAGTCGCCTTCTGAAGGTGGACGCAAAGCACACGACTCACAGGCAGCCCAGCAAACGCGAAATTGGTGGCAACACCTGGCCGCAGTGACGGCAACGAACAACAACACCAACATAAAGTAATCACAAACAACAAACAGCAAACTATGGTCACCACCATTCCTTAACACGACAATATGAAAAAAAAACCACGAAGCAAAATTTTCGAACGCGAACCTTATCCAAGAACCTCGATATGAATCGCACGGTGTTGCTGCCTAAATCGCCCGTGGACGCACTCAGTGGTGGTAGCATTGCAGCCTGCAGCAGATGAAAATACATAAACAACTTACAACACCACAATAATGTTGAGCTCAGTGTTGTCCACCAAGTGTAATTCTGAATTGAATCAGATTAGAACAACACATTAATCATGTTCCAGTGGCCACTGGAAAACAAATCTGTCATCTCATCGTCGTCACAACTTGCTAGAATGAAATGAATGAAGTCAAATAAAATTGTATAGGCCTGTGATTGTCCCACATCTGGTCGGTCCCGAGTCCGGCGATAGATTCAACTCGACTTTTTTGAACCACGCCGAACTTGACTGACTGAATTGAATGACTAAACTATATATTACCGCACACACACACCACTAAATAAGCGCGCGCAAATGGAGCAGCGTTCGAAAAAATACTGAATCTGCCAATCTCGACAACGCGCCGCGCACTGATCGCTGAGCCGGACACATAAAACAGTGCCGATTGTCGGATCAAAAAAACTAACAAACCCACCGGCATGACAGCAATCACCCAAAAGAAGCAATTCAAGGAAAAAAAACTCGACTCGTCTTGCCTGCAATCGCGGCTCCGGACTGAACGCGGCGTCGACGAAACCGGACTCGACGTCGCTCGGCGCCACACTGGACGAGATCGAGTCGTTGTCGTTGTCGCTCGCATCGTCCCCGATCGACTGGTCGTTGTTGGTGCCACTGGAATCGGTGGTGCCGTGAGTGGCGTAGCGTGGGTGGACGTGGATAATAAAAAACATGGATGATGGGTGTGTGCGGTTCACCCAGCGAAACGCACGGCACAACAGACGCGTTTGCCGGGGTGCAGCCGCACCTATCCTGCAGCTGCCACCGGTCACATGCGGCCTGGCCAACATCGGCGCAACTGAACAACGCCACCCCATTCACCTGGACGTCGCCGCCACACTGCTGCCCCTCCAGGCGGCGCCCGCCAGCGCAGTCGGCGCGTTGCTCCTCATCTCCAACTCCTGCACGTTGCAGTGGCGCAGTTTGTGCGCGTCCAACGGCGTGCGCATGTAGACCATCAGATTCGTGTGGTGCACCGCCTGGCCGTAGACGATCGCTTGTTCGTCCTGTGCGCGTTGCTCGCTGGCGGCGGCGTCCGTTTGCGAGTGCGTCGATTTCAGCTGAAAGCAAACAAAAAATTCTGTATATTGTTTTCCGGAGAGCTTAGATGACGGGTAGCTACGGTTGGATCAAGTACCAAGTAACCTGTGCACGAGGATAGTGGTGTTACCACGATGGGTTTCCATCGTTGACACCACCGGTCTAAGGATATCTCGGTTCAGTGGTAGAGAAAATCGTCACGCGGTAAATATCATGCGGTCCGCTAGACGGGAACCAATGGAGTGCTTGCATCAGCTGTGTTGTCAATACATTTTTTAAGTCGGCAGAAACTTGTGGCATTACTCGATTTTCATTCAGAGAAATCATGTGTTGCGGTTTTTTAGAAGATTGAAATTCAAACGGATTGATTTTTGATTTGATAACTATTATTTGACGGTCCTGTGGCGAGCAATGAGCAATGACAAACAACGAATCAGCGTGTTTGTGAATCCGAAAAAAGCCTAAACTCTTCTGACCTGTGAGCTGGCGACCGCAAGCGCAGACGGCTGCTGCCACAGATTCCACGTGTCGACTGCAAGCTGAAAAACAAAAGCGCCTTGTGGTGACACTGCAACGACTGTGGGTGGCAGACAAAAATGCATTGACTTTCTGACAAGTGACCATCCATTTGTCCATTTGACCACCAATTTCAGCACATCAAACTTCAGAAATCCATTCCCCCCCCCAAAAAAAACCGTACCGGCGGTCCAAGAATGCTGATACGCGGCGACTCCGGTGTCGAATTCGGTTGCGACTTTGACGGACACTTTTGCGGCAGGTACAGCTGTCGAATTTGCAAGTGAATATCGTGAAAGAACACGGACTCCCAGAATTCGAGGTTCGACCAGACCGCGTGCTCCTGGATGCAGCTGTACGCAAACTGGAGGATACCGGGTGTCAGGCGCTGAAAGTCGAAATGTGGAAAGTTTTTTTGCACAAAGAAAAATCCACAGTCGAACTCTAAAATATGGACAATCAGCTGATTGGTTGGTCATCACGTGATGCGTGCGTTCTGTGCAGGACAGGACACACTGTGGAAATTTGTGGCAGACACCATTTCCAAAGCGATGTCTGCATGCATCACGTGTTGACCAACGAATCAGCTGGTTTTCTCATTGCGTATAATTCAAACGTGAATAAAACCAAGCACGAACCCGACAATAAATATTGGCCAAACTAAGCAGTGCGTATGCAACGCCGTGTGCGTCCGTCGGGCCTTCGTTCTGCATTGAATTTTTTTTAAATTTCATGCGAAAAATGAAGCAAAGGTTAACAAACAAAGCACCGAAAGTGTCAGCAAAAATGTTTGCAACAATTCGAGTACCGAAATAGACAACAACGACAGTCAGAAACTGTAAAAAAAACATTTTCCACATTCTGGTATTTGAACGTGTGGGCTGCATCGAACGCGCAGTGAAAACGCAGTGAGTGGATCACTCACTGCAATTCAATCGGAACTAGCAACGCTGCCGGGCAGGGAACAATTTTTTCAAGTTCTGCTGTGTGACCAACGTTTGGACTGAAAACGTTCGCTCTAAACTTATTTTAAAGACTCCAGAAAACATGCCAAGCTTTCTTTTTGTGTCAAATCTATTCTATCATAAGGCCAAAGCAACAACATTAAACCTGAAATTGACACCGAGAACTGTTTACTAATGTAGTTAAAAAATGGTTTTAATGAAAATAAAAAACTCCAACAATCCCAACCGCACCATTCTGAAATCTCCCAAAAAAAGTCGCACACACCTCCAGCGCGCAGTTCATCAGTCGCACGATGAGGTCGAACTGTTGCGGCTCGAGCGTGGCGCGACTCTGCGGATGCAGGTTCAGATGGAGCTCCTGGCAGAACGCCACGCGCACCGCCTGGTTCTTCATCGATAGGAGCACGGCCGACATCATCTGCGAACGGCAACTTAGCGGCGCTTTGCTTTTTGTGAACGGAAGTTGGCGGCGGTTTGCTTTTTGTGAACGGAAGTTGGCGGCGGTTTGCTTTTTGTGAACGGAAGTTGGCGGCGGTTTGCTTTTTGTGAACGGAAGTTGGCGGCGGTTTGCTTTTTGTGAACGGAAGTTGGCGGCTGTTTGCTTTTTGTGAACGGAAGTTGGCGGCTGTTTGCTTTTTGTGAACGGAAGTTGGCGGCTGTTTGCTTTTTGTGAACGGAAGTTGGCGGCTGTTTGCTTTTTGTGAACGGAAGTTGGCGGCGGTTTGCTTTTTGTGAACGGAAGTTGGCGGCTGTTTGCTTTTTGTGAACGGAAGTTGGCGGCGCTTTGCTTTTTGTGAACGGAAGTTGGCGGCTGTTTGCTTTTTGTGAACGGAAGTTGGCGGCGGTTTGCTTTTTGTGAACGGAAGTTGGCGGCTGTTTGCTTTTTGTGAACGGAAGTTGGCGGCTGTTTGCTTTTTGTGAACGGAAGTTGGCGGCTGTTTGCTTTTTGTGAACGGAAGTTGGCGGCGGTTTGCTTTTTGTGAACGGAAGTTGGCGGCTGTTTGCTTTTTGTGAACGGAAGTTGGCGGCGCTTTGCTTTTTGTGAACGGAAGTTGGCGGCTGTTTGCTTTTTGTGAACGGAAGTTGGCGGCTGTTTGCTTTTTGTGAACGGAAGTTGGCGGCTGTTTGCTTTTTGTGAACGGAAGTTGGCGGCTGTTTGCTTTTTGTGAACGGAAGTTGGCGGCGGTTTGCTTTTTGTGAACGGAAGTTGGCGGCTGTTTGCTTTTTGTGAACGGAAGTTGGCGGCGCTTTGCTTTTTGTGAACGGAAGTTGGCGGCGCTTTGCTTTTTGTGAACGGAAGTTGGCGGCGCTTTGCTTTTTGTGAACGGAAGTTGGCGGCGGTTTGCTTTTTGTGAACGGAAGTTGGCGGCGGTTTGCTATTTGTGAACGGAAGTTGGCGGCGGTTTGCTTTTTGTGAACGGAAGTTGGCGGCGGTTTGCTTTTTGTGAACGGAAGTTGGCGGCGGTTTGCTTTTTGTGAACGGAAGTTGGCGGCTGTTTGCTTTTTGTGAACGGAAGTTGGCGGCTGTTTGCTTTTTGTGAACGGAAGTTGGCGGCGGTTTGCTTTTTGTGAACGGAAGTTGGCGGCGGTTTGCTTTTTGTGAACGGAAGTTGGCGGCGGTTTGCTTTTTGTGAACGGAAGTTGGCGGCGGTTTGCTTTTTGTGAACGGAAGTTGGCGGCTGTTTGCTTTTTGTGAACGGAAGTTGGCGGCTGTTTGCTTTTTGTGAACGGAAGTTGGCGGCTGTTTGCTTTTTGTGAACGGAAGTTGGCGGCTGTTTGCTTTTTGTGAACGGAAGTTGGCGGCGGTTTGCTTTTTGTGAACGGAAGTTGGCGGCTGTTTGCTTTTTGTGAACGGAAGTTGGCGGCGCTTTGCTTTTTGTGAACGGAAGTTGGCGGCGCTTTGCTTTTTGTGAACGGAAGTTGGCGGCGCTTTGCTTTTTGTGAACGGAAGTTGGCGGCTGTTTGCTTTTTGTGAACGGAAGTTGGCGGCGCTTTGCTTTTTGTGAACGGAAGTTGGCGGCTGTTTGCTTTTTGTGAACGGAAGTTGGCGGCGCTTTGCTTTTTGTGAACGGAAGTTGGCGGCGGTTTGCTTTTTGTGAACGGAAGTTGGCGGCGGTTTGCTTTTTGTGAACGGAAGTTGGCGGCTGTTTGCTTTTTGTGAACGGAAGTTGGCGGCGCTTTGCTTTTTGTGAACGGAAGTTAGCGGCGGTTTGCTTTTTGTGAACGGAAGTTAGCGGCGGTTTGCGTTTTGTGAACGGCAATTTAGCGGCTGTTTGCTTTTGTGAACGGAATTTTGAGGCTGTTTTTTTGCGCTTTTTGGCCTGTTGAGTGGAGCGGACCAGACTCGTATCGGGTCAGACTGGTCAGAGTGCGTACCACTGCGCGATGGTTGCCCTTCTTTTCTAAAAAACCGACACGCTCGTTGTCGGACATTGTTTAAACGGACCTAATTCTAATCCTAATTCTAAAGCATAATTCTAAGCCTAACTTAATCCTAATCCTAACCTAAGCCAAGCCTTTTCAAGAAGGAAGATGTCGGAACAATTGCGTTTAAACAAGTTTTTGTTGATGCCGGAGCGTGTGCACGCGCGCTAGTGGATCATGAGCATGAGCATGCCGATGCCGCGTGCGCGTGCGTTTAAAAAAGAAGCGCCAGGCTGCGCGATTGACTCAGTGCATCTACATTCCAGCGTGACCGTTTGAACGAATTGCTTTTTGGACACGACGGAATCGCTCTTTGGAACATCTTTGGAGCTACAAACTGAAACGACGAGGCGCCGAGGCAGAACGGTGGCGTGGTGACAAACATTATCACGCATAACAGGTGGTTTACAGCTACTCTTTGACTTCGAGAGACGCAAAATGCAAAGAAACACGCACACACCAATCACTCCCAATCATACCCGTGCGACGGTGTGGGGTACCCGATGATGTGCGCGAACCGGTGTGTGTAGCGTGCGAGAAGTTTCTGCGGTGGCACCGGTTTGAGGGCTGCGCGCGCACGCCCAACGGGTACCCCAGGCCCGTCGCACGGGTGTGCTCGCCAATTCCGCCACCGACCTTTCGCGCGTCCGTGATGCGATTGTCGAAGATGTACCGCAGGCAACCGCGCAGCACGTCTAGTCGCCTTAGATTCGGCGCCGACAACGCCGTCGCACCGCCACCGGGCGCCGAATGCAGCGAGAGCGTCGAATTCGCAGCAGCAGCAGCCACAGTGGCGGCGGGTTTGTTGGCGGAGTTGGCGCGCGAGAATTTCGGCTTCGGCGGCAACAGCGACGGCGGCACGGGCACGTCGCGTCGTTGGTTCGCGAGCGAACTGGTGGCCAGGTTGGCGCAGACGGTCGCCTGCAGCTGGCGGTCGCGTTCGGCCATTTGCGCTTTGATCTGCGAACGGAAAGTTGTTTTCTTTCTTTTTTTTGACGAAATTGGGGCATATGATCACTGGACACCGAGAAAATTTGCGAACGGTCGAACTCTAAATTATAGGGAAGCCGCTGATTGGCTGGTGATCACGTGCACGCAAAGTGCGTGGTCGTCAGACAAGTACTATTCATGATACTTTGTTAGCGTCCAGCAACGGGAAACTCGGCGGCACAGGATTGCGCAACGCGTCGGCTGACGGCTCAATTGGTCGACCAACTGGAGTCATTGTTGTTGGCTCCTGAAAAGGTTTGGTTGAAAAATGGGAAAAAATATAACGTGGTAGGACAGATTTTTTTTGCAAATCTTATCGCTATTATGACTTTAAAAGAGGTAATAATACTGAGAAGAATAAATTGAGTTTGATTATTGTTTATCGCATTAGTAAAACCTTTTGTGAACGCATTCTTGGAATGTATCGCGGCAGCAAAATTACCCGGGCCAAAAATCCAAATTCTCAAGATTCAAACTACCATCCCACAAAAATTCGGTTACATTGCATTTTTCCAAGACCTCAAACCATTTAACCCTCAACAAAATCAAAACAAAATACACGAAATGAACTAAAAGACCCGAACATTTTGCATCAATTTGTCCGCAATTGAGGACAGATGTACCCGCACAGCGTCGGGGTCCGCAGACTCGCGGTGCAATTGCCCGCCGATGTTCGCACAGACCTGTAATTTCAAGGGAGACAATAATAAATTAGGAGAATGTCATTATGTGTATGTGCCATGGTCGAACTGTTTTCCAAAGGTCCAAGCCAATTTCAACGTCAACCAAAACAGAGACCAAAAGATCCATCCCGCAGTGTAGTGCATGTAAACTGCACAATGTTTCATGCTACTGGCGCGGCACTCATGAAGCAGTATTCTGTGACGCATTGTTGATAACACATCGACGTCAAGCGTCACCAAACACTGCATCATGAATGCCGCTTTAGCATTTTCCGCTAATGTCCGGTAAATTTCAAAATTTCAAACAAACAAAAAACTCCCCATTTCTTCACCTCATCAAACAGATCACAATACCGAAACGGCAGTCCACGCTCGGCAACGAATGTTTGAAAATGCATGCCATTCAGCAATCGATTCATGAACGCATCGTCGTAGAAACCGCGCATGCCGAGAAAGGCGGCCTGTGAAGTGGAGAAACGAAAAAAACGGTGCTGATTGGCTGTTTTTTTAAACCACCTATCTTGCAACGTACTGTGCGTTCACATCAAAATTCAGCTTCAGTCCGATTGCTGAATATGAATAAGATGTGGGGAAGTCAAATAAAAGCAATACACAATTGAAGTTCCCACTCCCGGCTATTTCTCCTTAATCCGATTTCGACAATTACGATTTGATTTTTTGTCTCGACACTGCCTGTCTTAACTCAGCTTCCTGCGATTATCAGGCGAAGGAAGCGTACTGTGAAGCGAAATGAATCACCGAACAAAACAATTGGAATCGACTGAACTCTTTTCTCAGACTGAAAGGGCCCCTGACTCTCTGAATGTGACCTCCAAACCTTGTGAAACGTTATGAACGGCTCTGGATTAATTCGCACGATCTGTACGCAGCAGTGGTAGTCGGCGAGCAGCTCTGCAAACAAGCGCACAAACACCGCACGCAAACGTTTATCCTGAAATTGAGCGCGTTTTCAAAAACAAAAAAGCTGTTCTGACCTTTTCACAAAAAAAACAGACAAAAATATGATATTACGATATGATTCCAATTCAACGTGGCAAACAAAACGTGTTGGTTAAAGGTGCATGTGATACAAAAAAACGAATTTCTTCGCAAAGGCGCATTCATGAAGCTGTGTATAGTGACGCGTAGCCGTGAGGCGGTAACTGAATACTGCTTCATGAATGCTCATCAATTCCGAAAATTACCAGAACCAGTTGATAAACACTCAGAGAAATTCAAATCTCGCGCCAAAATCGACTGACCAACAGCGTAATTTCCTTGGCGTCGCTCAATTCCAACGTTTGCGCCTGTTGTCTGCTAATGCTGAAGGCGAGATCCGCTTGAAGCAGCTCCGCGTTTACCACCTGAGAACAAAAAACAGTGAATCCAATTTCAGTGTCACTGCTTTTCAGACCTGTGTTCAGTTTTACGGTATACATTTTCAAGGTGGGCGGATTTAAAACGACTAACGCAGAAACACGTTTCATTTATACCGCCAATATAACATTATTTGCGTTGCACCGCAAAGCTGCAACAATGCGAAAACTCTGCAAAGCAAATGTCACAAATTCCTTTTCAAGCGGTTCTGCAAAAATTTTGATGAGCTCACGTCGGGAATAGGTCAGTTGGTGCAGCGAACACAGCCATGGAATGGAGTTCAATAAAAAAAACTCAAATGAATAACAATTGCACGTTTCTCTAACTTTCAACTTGAGAAAAAAGCTAAAATTTTTCGAAAGAATTACAAAAGTTTACCATTGTGAGATTCTTTATCAGTCTGGTATTATACGGCTCCGGCAGTGCGGGAACATCAGCATTCACTGGAATGAACACGGTGCCCGTGTCTAAATCGACCGAGATTACATCTTCCTGAAAAGTTAAATTTTTTGAAACAGCCTATTGACATTTTTCATGTCGACAGCGTTCATCGCGTGACGAAATGTCATTGACTCACTTGAACTGCTAAACCGCTCACTCCCGAAAAGAAAAAAAAACTTTCAGAGCTGCTTTTAGTCTGCTTATTTCTGGAATGAAGCAATTTACCACATAGTTTTCAAAGAGTGAACGAACTTATTGGGAAACCACATGTTGTTGTTGTTTGTTGCCCCCTTTTTATCCTTACCCAACGCCCTTGGGGAAAAGCAGTGTCGCAATTTTTTATTGTCCACCACATGGGCTGCGATGTTGGAAGTAGTTTTTCTGCTATAGAAGTGGGCGTTGGGCAAGCTGCGCTGGTATGCGGGGCATGGGAAACCACATCATCCATTCCAAAGAAAAACTTGAAAGCACCGTTGGACCAAAGAGACCAACGAGTTAGACTGTAGTTTGGTAGACTGTGTCATTCAGCCGGTGCATTTGAGCGAGCGCGTCAGGTTCTGGTGGACGTCAACTCAAAAAAAAGAAACGCTCACCAGCAGCAGCCAGACTGGCGTCAAAATTGGCGGCGTGTGCGACAATTTACCGCAGTGGCGGCAATGTACAACAACAATGAATGGATGAGTGGCGTAAAGTAAAAATAAAAAAAATAAAGCCCAACAATACCGTACCAGATCAGCGGTTTTCGTTTTGAGACCAGAATGCACGCCCATTATGAATGGCGTCGGCGTCTCCAGCACTTCGAGCGCTGATTCCGGCAAGACCGGCACGAAAACGTGACTGCAAACAAAAATTTTTCATTGTCAATATTCTTGAATCCGTGTTTTATACAATCATCGAGGGGTGTTGTTGGCTAAAGAAACAAACGAATATGACTGGGGGCCCGCGGTATACGGTTACCAGGCGAAACCGCAAGAAACAGTGCTTGCACGTTGTAATGCCAATCCAATTGTTTGCAATAAAAGAACAAAAAAACCGAGTTTGCTCGAAGCGAGACCAAAACAGCATCTTCACACACCTTCATATAGACCAAAAAACATCTTCCCACACCTTCTATATAGGACTGAATCTGGCCGAAAACAAAATCCGAATAAAACAAGAAGAAACCTCGCCACAGTGCCCAAAAGGGCCAATAAGTCGCACCCCTCAAAAAACCACCTATATTTCAACGGATAGAGCAACGAAGCGAGCGCGTGACACGCGTCCGCCAGACGGCGATACGACAACGAATGGAACAAAATGTGGCAGTCGGTCAGCACGGCGCAGAACAGACAGAGCAAATTGTGAATGGTGCCTGAGAAGAACGTGCCAGAAATCATACGGATCATTCCATTTCGAACATGTATCTGTTGTGTTTCGGGTTATTTCAGGCCCGTTCATACTGACGCATTCGTTTCCGGCACGTCACGTCTCGTGTTTTAGTATGCTTCCCTCCATGGAGACGTGCCTGTGACGTACGTCGACGTACGTCAACGGACGTCAGTCAGTATGAACATGCCATTACAGTCTGTTTTCGGCATTTATATGCAATAACAATTAGCTGTTTAATTGGTGACCACGTGACGCATGCATTCTGCGCAGGCATTGCTGTGGAGGCGCAGGCTTGGCAGATGGTATTTTTTTATCGCTGTTGTTTCATCGGCCGAGAACCCCCCATTTTCTTTTGGAGAATTTCGCAATGACCCGTCGACTGGGCTGTCCATTTAGTTTGTTCCTCGCATTAAAAAATTCCCCATCGCCAAGCACAAACACAAACCAAGCTGCCTGAAGAGCATCGCAACAGCGGTATGCGTGACGGGCATCAGTGAATTGTAGCACGGCTGCACCAGTTGTTTGTCGCCGGCACCTAAACTGAACTCATACGCGAGCGAGCCTGAAAGGAGAAACAAGCTTGAGAAATCAGGCACAAACGTGACTGACACTGTTCTGTTTTCTGTTGGTAGATTCTCAGACAGAATTTACTCCATGCGACAGTCCGCTTTTGCTTTGCGTTTGATTTGACTGTGCTGGAGCTGGATTTTTTTGTGGAAATCAGGATCTTTAACGGATTGTGAAATTCTGCTCCGGCTCTGCACTGTTGGAAAATCCAGTTGAAATTAGAATCGACAGCTGATCGAAACCAAATCCAAACTACCGCAATACAAAAACAGACTTTTGCAGAGTTCAAAAAAAAACTGAAATCCACCAAAACAATGTCAGCCAGGCTGAAAAAAATGTTTTTCGATCCGAAAAAAACAACCTACCTGGCGGCGGCATGTACAAGCCAGAGAGTAGTTTAGCGACCATTGACTCAAGTGACGGTTTTTCAACGACCGGCAGAGACGAGACGTCGATATGCGCGGCGTAAATGGCGCTCAGGCAATTCTGAATTAAACAGAAAATCTATTCAAACGTTGACTGACGTCATTTGAAAAAACAAATCGAAAAAAATCGTAAATTAGCAAAGCTAGGACACACGATACAGTATGCTGACTGCATCAGCGCCAAGCGCATCCAGACGCCGCACGTTTCACGCGAACGCCATTATCACTTTTTTTTGTGCTGCGTTTGCAGACGTTTATAGAACACATCTTTAAGAAGTGAGATGACACGGGAAAACAACCGCACTCGAAACGTGTCAGCAAGATCGTGCCTCGCGACGATCACGAGACATTTCGGCGTGTAAAGCACCGGCGCACCGCTGCTCGCGAACTCCTCCACCGTCGCGTCGTCGTCGGCGTCGTCGAGCTCTGGAAAATGACAAGCAGAACAGCGCAGTTTTGAAAAAAACCAGATCTGAACCACTTTGTCGGCGTGATGTGTGTACCTGCTTGCATCGAACACAAACCCGGCCTTTTTTCTACCACTTCTCTCTTATTACTGGTCATCTGCAGTCGAACTCTAAATCATAGGCAGTCAGCTGCATCGGTTGGTGATCAATTTTGCTTTGTGCGCAGGCATTGCTGTGTGTGGTCAGTCTGCACAGAACGGCAAATGTACTATCGCGGCCCAGGAGATCGCGGCCCGGACTATCGCGGCCGAAGCATCGCGGCCTGAAAGATCGCGGCCTGGACGATCGCGGCCTGAACGATCGCGGCCCGGACGATCGCGGCCTGGGAGGATCGCGGCCTGGGATGATCGCGGCCTGGGATGATCGCGGCCTGGGACGATCGCGGCCTGGGAGGATCGCGGCCTGGGAGGATCGCGGCCTGGGAGGATCGCGGCCTGGGAGGATCGCGGCCTGGGAGGATCGCGGCCTGGGAGGATCGCGGCCTGGGACGATCGCGGCCCGCGAAGTTTTCATACCTTGTCATATATCCAGATCAGACTGGCAATTTACATGTGGCAGTCATCGTGCATTGCGTATGTATATGAAACTGTGCTACTCAAAGAAAGCTATTGGCATTTTTTTAAACTAAATTTATTTATGTTATTTATTGCTTATGTTCGTTTGTTGTTTGTAGCAAAATTGACGGTTTAGCTATCATCTATTTAAAATTTCAAAATTTTGACCGCCCCCAAAGTCACATGCACACCCGCGACTACCCCCATTAAAAATTTGCAGCTGTTTATCTGGAAAATTTGCTCCAGCTATCAATATCGCCCTCTAACGACAATCATATCCCATGTGAATGACTTGTGTGAATAGAGTTGTTAAAAAAACAAAAATTGCCATTTTTGCTTTTTTAAAGAAAAATTTGAAAAAAATTGAAAATCAAAGTTGATCTAAATCTATCAAGAAGTCCGAAGAATCACATCTGACGAGCAAGCGCCTCCCGAATGACTCCCGTAGGGCGGAACTTACCAGATTTTGTTTTGGTGACCTCATTTACCCCTTTTCCAAACCGTTACCATCATACCTCTTCTAGTGTTTTGACCCTCAAAACGCAACTAATTATCCCCAGTTCAAATGAACGAAAATTTACCGGCTTGAAATTCGATCCATTGTGATGACGACGCCACGACACGACACGAAACAGCAACCAGACAAAGTACAGCTGTAGCGCTTGCAAACAGTGCAGCTCGGGCGCTCAGAATTCAGATTGTGAGGCGAATTGTCACCTTATCTGCATCGGAAATGGTAAGACAACCTTTGCGACGCTCAAAACTTCTGTACAAAAGTTGTTCAAACCTAAAATCAATCGGTAAAACGGCCCAAAATCGACTGCTGACGGTTTACAAGGCAATATCAAAAAATTTGTTGAACTTTCAAAAAAAATGTGTCAAAAATGAGGTTTTCAAAGTGTATCACAGAAAAATCTTTCCTTTTTTTAAATCGACATTTTGTTTTTTTATTTAATTTTTTTTAATTTCGATTTTTGTTTAACAATCCTACGTGTGAGTGACTCAACCTGACCCGACAGCTCCCATGTGAATGACCACAGGGTGTTTCAGACGTAATGGGTAGGTGTTTGACGCGTTATTTCTTGAGTTGTGTTAAACCATATTGAATGGAATTTTAGTCAGTTGGTCAAGAAAGTTCACCTTAGATTTGTGCAAAATTTCGGAAAAATTCATTTACCTGCCCGCGAATGACATAGCAAAACACAAAAAAACATCGATTTCAGCACGCAACTGGGGGTTCTTGTTTGGCACCGGGTGAAACATTAGCTTGTATGCAACCGAATCGTTGCATGAATGAGTACGAAATGTTTTTTAATCCGATTTGTTTGTTTTAGGTTTTTTATATTTACCGGTTTTTAGAACGTGGTAGACCTTTTTTTATGCTCGAGATAGGGTTGGCACAGGAAAAAAGGTTTCTTTTCTGTTTTAAAACCTTTTTTCAGTTTTTTTCTAAAAAAATAAAAAAACGGTTTTTTACCTTAAAAATTTTTAAACTACGTGGTCAAAAATTACAATTCCTTGCTTGATTGATAAAATGTAAAATTATATTTTTGAAAAAATGGTGCATTTAACTGTCGAACTGAACTGGTGAAGCATCATTTTGCAGAAGCTTTTGTTTGAAGGGTCAAGTGAAATACGATGAAGACAAGGTGACTGCTAAACGAAGTGCAGATGCAAAGTGACTGACGACATTGTCGATTTGAAACGGTAACTGATAAAATGTTATTTTTCAAACGCCACCCGCTACCGGTTTCACTTTGCAGTTCTGTAAATCTCGCCCCCGATCCCCATACCTACACGGTCACTGTTCAGTCGTCGTTTTCAATTTACTGAACGTGCTGTTCGGAAACCAATAAAAGCGAAATTGATTTGATTTAAAACAAAAAAATTGGGAAGCATTGGGTGGCAAAAAATAGCAAATTGGATACGTTGTATCCCCGAAAACATAGCGTTTTACGTTGCTCAAAAACACTAATTTTGATGTATTTCCTATTTTGAGTTCAAGGTGCCAAGTTTTGGAAAGTTTAGGAGCTGGAAACTATTCGTTTTTTTGGTTTTAAAACGGTTTTAAAACGGAAAAGAAAAGGGTTTTATTCTGGCAATATAAAAAACCGGTTTTTTACAAACCCTAGCTTGAGAAGGAGGTTTTGGCCGTGACGGATTGCAGGTGCAAGCGATGCATTGAGCCTCACTTTGAGAAATTTGAGTTGAGTCACTTTGAGTTGACTGTTGCCGTTGTTGTTGTTGATGTTTGCTATTATCGCCATACACATTTTGAAGTGTTCTTTTGAATATTTGCATTGTTTGGCGCGATCATCCCAGGCCGCGATCCTCCTAGGCCGCGATCATCCCAGGCCGCGATCGTCCCAGGCCGCGATCGTCCCAGGCCGCGATCGTCCCAGGCCGCGATCGTCCCAGGCCGCGATCGTCCCAGGCCGCGATCGTCCCAGGCCGCGATCGTCCGGGCCGCGATCGTTCAGGCCGCGATCGTCCAGGCCGCGATCTTTCAGGCCGCGATGCTTCGGCCGCGATGCTTCGGCCGCGATCTAATGGGCCGCGATCTAACGCACGCCGCACAGAACGCATGCATGCACGTGATCACCAACCAATCAGCGGATGGTTTATAAAGAATTCGACTGTGGACAACATTGAGTCGCCGGGTGAACATTCAGATTTTCGGAGTCGCATAAAACTGATTCCCAATGCTTGCAAAACGCACGCGAGTTGCAGAACGGCCAGCCAAAACAAAACAAAACACTCCACAGTAGGGATGGATCCGGCAAATTTGCCGGAATCCGGGCCGGATCCGGCAAAAGCCCATTCCGGCCGGGCCGGATCCGGCAAAAATTGCCGGAATCCGGACCGGAATGGCCTTTTTATGTCTAAAAAACATCTACGCACGTTTCGTCGCTTCTTCATCACATTTTCAGCATAAAACAGCACAGACACAGAAACAAAGTCAGCAAGACACAGCACATGAACAACCAAAAATTACAACAACAACAATTGACAAAATTCACATCGCATAGGGATAATCAAGTGCTGGCAACACTCCATTCAGAAACATGACCTTTTCGGCGTTTTGAGTTGACAGACGAGATCGACTGTACACAAACACCTGCCTGGCTTCAGAGAACATTCGTTCGCTTGCCACGGTTGTTGGTAGCGGTGCCAGGGTATCTGCGCGCGATTGTCGATAGTTTGGGGTATTTAGACGAGTTCAGCCGCCAAAAGTCTAGCATGAGATCACTTTTGTCCGGTTCGTCGATAAAATCATCCGACTCGTACATATTCATTTCGCCGCGCAGTTCGTCATCAAGACTGGATTCGCCTGACGGGTTGCGCGGTCGCGCAGCGTGAAACTCAATGCCTCCGTAGAGGCCAGTCGATTTCTTTTTTGGTTCGGGCTCGCGTTCACTTTCGTCATCGTCGTTGTTCGCGATTTCGGATATATCGTCGCAGTTTGTGGGCGTCTCCGGTCGTTTCAAGATTTTCTTTGCAATGTGAAGTAGTTCACAACGAATCGCACCTCCATTTTTGAAGACGACTGCAGTATTCTTGAATCGCGGATCAACGTACGTGGCCATGATGTTGGATTCGTTGTGGAAAAGCGCACGGAAGCGTGTGTCGTTGCTGGTCAGCAGCGTTTTTTTCGTCGTACCAATGCCACTCGCATCGACTTGTTCGATGTTCGATGCGCTGCTTCAGTGCGCAAACGGCGGGCAACACCATTGAAATGGATTCGTCGTCTCGTGGATTCGTCGTTGGGGGGGGGTTTATCGGGTTTTAGGGGATCACGGCACCCCCGCACACCCACAGTAACACATGTCGCTAAAATCGCTGGTGTTCTGGGGCTCACAAAAAAGCAACTGTTTGACAGCTAACTGAATATGACCAACAAAAATGGCTGATTTCAAAAAAAACTGCTATTGTTCATCAACAACGTCGGTCAAAAGCTGGCAGCCACGTTTTTTAAAGTGGACGATGCTGCACATACGTTTACCACTCAAGACAAAAGCAGTGAACCATTTACCATTGAACAGAACACTAAACTAAAGCAACGCTCACTGATCACATGTCAAATGTACAACAACAAAATTAACAAAGCACCGAAACAAATTTGCCAAACCATTGAACAGCTCTGAAACGGAGGAATCAACTTGTTAATTCGCGGGTCTCGGCCATTCCGGCCGGATCCGGCAAAATTGCGCCGGAATCCGGACCGGATCCGGATCCAATTTTAGGCGCCGGAATCCGGAATCCGGACCGGAACCGGCTCCATCCCTACTCCACAGTCGAGCTGTAACTTATTGGGAATCAGCTGATTGGTTGGTGGTCACGTGATGCATGCTTTTCGTGCCGGTGTACTCCGCGCCCACAGCAATGCCCCGCATCGAAAGCATGCATGCACGTGATCGCCAACCAATCAGCCGCGTCTGACTGTATACAGAAATATACTGGCGAAAAATTGGGCATATAAACCTCTGAGAACCCTCAAAATGAACAACAGCGTGTGACGCGTGGAGACCCATCCGAGAACAAAAAAAGGTACACAAGAGTACAGCGAAGCAGTAGAAATTGCCGAAAAACAAAAAAAAACCCGATTCGCAATTAACCAGATGGAAATCTCGCCTCGAGCACCGAGAGCGACGCGGCGAAATGACGTGCGCCGTCCATGTCGGTCAGCGCGCCGACGAAGAACAGCGGCGGTCGTTTGTCGCTGACGATGCGCCAGCCGGGCGGTTGGCAGAACTGCGACAAAAACACAAACAAACACCATGAACAGAAACGATGCGGCATTGATTTGAGTGGAAGGTGCATACTCCAATGTCCAATGTCCTCCAATGTCAAACATCATTTTTTTAATCTTCCAAACCCAACCTCAGCACATTTACGGGACACTAGCTGCAGCATTTGAACGAAAATTTCGCTGGAAGTCGCGAGTTTCGGCACTACTCAGTGAATAAGTTTACTGCGGGTCTGATGGCACGTGCGGATGCGGTACTTTGGTTTTCTAGAATCTGCGAGCTCTTGGTCGTCAACAATGTCGAAATGTGCGGTCTTTTGTCCGTAAGCTCGTTTGACGCAGTTCAGGCTGCTAGCACCGCACACTGTCAGAAATGTGATGCGGCGCGGGCGCAATAGAATGGTCACGGCACCAATAGAAACCAACACCAATCAGGCAGCAGTCAGCACTCGAGTTTTTTTTTCCACAAATACAACAAAACCTATCCAAATCATATAAAACTGTAATAAGAATTAAGAACTCTTCATGAAGTGTGTGGTTCATTGATTCAAATAAATCATTTCGACAAGTTTTAAGCGAAACGATCCGGCATTGTCCTATCTTTATGCAATCCGAAGTTCCACCAAACAACACTGGATAAACGAGGACGACTTTTTGCCCGTCAACGAACGAAAATAACAGGGAAATGCTTTCTGCCCACCACTTCCAGTCCGTGGAAAAACGGCGTCTCCGGGCGGTCCTCTTCTGGGAATCGCTGCAGCACTTTGCCGGTGCTGATACCGTGGCCTGAAACAAAACTCAACAATGGCACGTTCAAAGATGAAAGAACAGAGCAGTTCAAATTATCTAAAAATGCGGGAGACGCATATAAAAGGAGGAATATGGCTTTGTGTAAGCAGTGAGAGACTTGGCTCGACAACTCTTTTCAAGTCTCTGATGTGGTACACACGGATACAAGTACATAAGAGCCATATTTTTGCGCCG